>CABFVX010000002.1:1032963-1059010 GCA_902151425.1 Timema shepardi | reverse complement strand
CCCCCCCCCTAACCCCTGCAACTACCACCAACTGGTCGCCCTGTGTGCCCTTACGACATAACTTTCACCCTCCTTCCAATGTTACCAACTTATATTACTAAAATATATCCAGAAGTGATCAAAATGATTTAATTTCCCTCAAGGTTTGAACTAGTTAAAACTAGCTTTTATAAAGTTTTCTTGTTTTAGATGGGTTGGATGGAGCCTCTTGGCAAAGAAAATAAAGTTTGATCCATTTTAATTTATAGTCAATACAGGGTCAAGATATTTTTTTAACACCGCATCTTACTACCCATTCGGGTTATATGCTTATATACTAATTACGCTAATAGTTTTAGGGATGAGAAAGGTTTTATATATATTTAGGAAGTTTACCCGAACTTTCGTGGAGGGAGAGTGGAAAACCATTTTGTAAAAAAAAAAAAACTCTCCTTACACCAAACCAAGATTTGAACCTCAATTTCCCCACTGACGGCAATCTAGTCTACCATAAGAGTAGCGCGATAGACGTGGGTCTAAAAATATATATTGACCTACCCGAAATCTTTGACGTAAGATAAATAATATTTTAAATTAATATTCTTATCACTTTGTCTATAAGGAGAGGGAACATTTTATACTTAATAGAACATTTTTATAGGCCTCTTGAGGAAAAGAGGTGGAACTTTTGGGTCAAAACTAAGTTGTGATTTACCTACTTCATACTTAGTTTATTTTATAATTAAAAAAAACAATACAAAAAAGTTTTTATTTTACCGCTATAAAAAAGCTAAGTTTTTTTAACAAGAAACCCCTCTATCTAGCCACTTATTTTATCTCTGAAAAAAAAACTATATTAAACTGAAAAATAGCTAAGTTGGCAGCCCTGCCCCCCTCATCTTACTTCAAATCCTCGCCTTTCCTCAACTCTTCTATCCTTCAGTATCGCGTCTCACACACGTCTCCTTCCACCCTTTATCACTTTCCTTTTTCCTTCTACGCAACCTCAGTTTCCTAATCAGCTTAAAGCATTCGCTATCAGCGATGAGCTTGCTCATTGAATATAATCCAATTACAAATTCGTCTCGTACAGATTTCAAATGTTTTGATATTACTCGTTGTTGTAATTTAATGTTTGTTATTTTTAGACTAGCTAGAGTCTAATTTTCATCGAGAACGCTTTATAGATAGTACTAAAATATTTATTTATGTCCAATTTTTTATTATTATTATTGTATAGTATATATAACCGGGAGGGACATGGCACCATAGTTCGGTCGCCTGTATGTGTCGACTGGCGGGTCCAAATCAGCCCGGGACTACAGATATGACGGCCCTTAAGGTGAGATAGAAGGGGATGTGAGAAAAAACCAGTGTTTTTGCAGATTTTATGGGAAAACGTTTTTTTTAGCCAAAATAAGTAAAAAATTGCTCCATTAGAAACATAGATTTTAATTATCTTCACATGGTGACCTCAACATTTCTTGAATATCTATCAAGGGTGTCCTGGAATTTAATGACAGCATTTTTTTCTTCATTTCTTATCTCATACCGCTATGCTCATGACATATATTCAGCACCTAATTATAACACCATGTGAAGAAAGTTATACTCTATGTTTCTACTTTAGCAATATTTTGTATATTTTAGCCAAACAAAAATGTTTTGCCATAAAAACCGTAAAAACATTTGCCGATTCTCGCGTCCGTTCTAGTTCCAGTTTAACATACATTGATGACCTGGCGGTCTAGTGGTTAAGGTGTCAGACTTCTATGCTGGCGGCCGGGGTTCAATCCCAGGTCCCGGCACAGATGTATCTGGTTACCAAACCCTTCCTTCACCTCTGACAAGACATCTTGTGAATGTGGGGAATGCCAGGCCTCCACCGTGGTTCGGATTCCACGTTAAACTGTAGGTCCTTCATTTCATCTCACAATCACCCTACCATTGCACATTAGCGTAAGTGCGTATAACCCGAACGGGTAGTAAGACGCGGTGCTAATAATAATAATAATAATAACATACGTTGATGAATACCATTGAATCTATGTTTGTGTGTAAGATCAAGCATTGAGGTGAAGTAGTTTTATTTTTATTATTAATAAATGTAATCCTGAGGCCCGAACAGCTACATTATCGAGGAATAAGTCCTTGTTGAATTAACTTTATACTTTCTACTGACATGACATGAGCAAATATGCTACTAAATATTTAGACTGCAGCTGGTAATCTATTTTTGAAACGTTTAAATTTATAAAATAATCATTCACCCAAGATTTGTGTATATAGCAAAGTTAGTAACAGTATTCAATAATCAAATGGTCCTACGTTTGGCTTTAAAAAATTGTTTCTAAACAACACCAAGAAAAAACAAATGTGACGGTTTAACATTTTAGTGCCAACGTATATCTTCACAATCAATGTATTCTGGACACCTTTATACCTACTCATTTGAACTTTAGATCAACATGTAACAAAAACAATCATCTACAATTGAATTGATAGATTTATTTAAATTAAAGTAGTTGCGGCAGCCCAGAATCGAACCCCTCACTCTCTTTTGGAATTTATCCTGGTGTCCCAGTCCATATTTGGTCTTGTGCGATATAGTAGTTACTTAAAGGTCAAAATACTCTTATACAATATATAATCATATTCTATTATTTACAAATGAAACATGTAATTTTTAATATCTCTTACATATTTAAAAAAAATATAACTAAACAATGAAAATCGATCACCCTTAATTGTTTGAGATAACTTTACCGTAGTTCAATGTATGTAAAATATAAAGAATGGAGTTTGTACAGAAAATATGTCACCTTAATAGTATCCTCTTTTTATATGTTCATCCTTAACTCATTGGTGTGGTTAGCTTTGAACAACCATCTTCTGTGGCCTCATGCTTCAAGGCATAATTCTTAAAATAAAATAAATTATCAGTGATGATATTGGGGATCGAATCCCGATCAAGTGTACTGAGGCTTTTTTTTTCCTATATGGTTTTTCACTCTGCTCTCAGGCAAATGTGGTAAAATTTCCTCTCAGTTTAACGTTCATCATCCTTAACACATAAACGTAATTATTACATTTGCTTATAAAACAAACGCCTAGTAAGACGCATCTATACATATATTATTATTACTATCACCACGTGTTACTACCCGTTCGGGTTATACGCACTTACGCTAATGTGTAATGGTAGGGTGATTGTGAGTTTAACGTGGGATCCGAACCACGGTGGAGGTCTGGCACTCTACACATTTACAATTTGTGATTAATTCACGTCTTGTCAGAGGTGAAGGAAGGGTTTGGTAATCAGATAAATATGTGCCGGGACCGAGGATTGAATCCCGGACCACCAAGACTAAAGTCTGACACCTTACCCCAAGACCGCTAGGTAATTCTGTTTATACATACTTATAGATAGATAGATATATTTAGGAATAGGTGACGTGAACATTTAAAAAAAAAAATCTGGCCTTTGAATTAATACAAAATTAAAGACAATTCCTGAGACGAAAAACAATCGTTATTTTTAAGTGCATTTAAATTCCAAATGAAAGTATTATTTCAACACCCCCCCCACCCCCCCTCACTCATAGATTGGGGGCACGTACCGAAGTGACGCTGGTGGTTATCACCGTGAAATAACAATCTCGCCCGTGAACAGGAGAAGGGAGTCTTTACAGACGTGACTCTTCCAGCCGACGCTGGGTGCCTCCCGGTGACGTCAGCTGTCGCGTCCTCCTTTTTCGTTTATCTCTTTCTCTCTATTCCCTTTACCTCTCTCTTCCTCTCTCTGCGCGGGTGAGCACCCCACCTCCCTATTTGTTGTGCCATACTGCCGTCATCATAACAGAGGATACTATGCTGGGGGCATGAAGCGTGCAAGCGACAACAAAGGTTTTTGTGTTTGTGTTTGCCGCTTCTGAAATTTGATTTTAAGCTAAATAAAATAATAATAGATTCATTTTCACATGTTCATACGTCGAGTATTGTTATCTGCAGCTCACTTTATACCGGAATCATTTTAGAAAAAAAAATCGCGTCGAATAAAAGTTATTTTGTTTTTTATGATAAAAAGATAACAGTAGTAGTTATCTTTGATTTGGTGGAAGTCTACTTTTTTATGTTTTTACACCCATTAATGTTTCCAGCCGGTGGCGTGGCTTAGTTTTTTTTAATTCAAGCCATATATTTTTCCACTACCGGCTTGCTAGGCCTCTCGTAAGGGCTTAAAACACATTTTTTTAAAGTGAAAATCTATAATTTCCAACGGCATGTTATTTTATACATAAAAAACTTGGCCTGAAGCTTTTTTTTATTCGACATCGGGTTTTGAAGATATTTTAACTTATATTTCTTTCATAATAATTTTTATTCAAGAGCTTTTATTACATTAAAAGTGTATTGATATTAATGATCATTTTGAACATCTACTAAAGTAATTTTATAAATAATATTGTACTTAGCGTAGCAAAGAATGTAATAAGAAGTTCTTGAAAAAAAACTAAAAAATTAAGTTAAAATATCTTCAAAATCTGATGTCAAATAAAAAAAAGCTTCAACTTAAAAGTTTCTTTTTGTGTAGAAAAAAATAAAAAAGTTTAGGTTTTCATTTAAAAAAAACTAAAATTGACCTTGAAATAGGTTAGAATTCATCCACCAAATCAAAATAGAAAGTGCCGCTATCTTTACCCCTCAAAAACCAATAATATTTGTTTGAAATAATTTTTCCTATATGCTTCATTTTCGGGATATTCTGTGATGTCTCATCTTACATGCCTCAATGTGAATATATTACCAATAACTCTAAAATAATACTAATACTATAGTAAAATACTATCAATGTTGTCCATAAAAATGTGTCTGTATTTTTTTAAAGCTTATTTGTACCAACATTTCACTATAACTTTCCATACAGGCTGTCCACTTATTCATACTAATGGAGTAGGAACGAGGATGGTAAAATTTAGGGTGACCTAACGGTCTAGGGGTAAGGTGTCGGGCTTCTGTGCTGGTGGCCGGGGTTCAATCCTCGGTCCCGGCACAAATTTATCTGATTACCAAACCCCTCCTTAACCTCTGACAAGACATCTTGTGAATGTGGGGAATTGCCAGGCCTCCACCGTGGTTCGGATTCCACGTTAAACTGTAGGTCCCTCATTTCATCTCACAATCACCCTACCATTACCCATTAGAGTAAGTGCGTATAACCCGAACGGGTAGTAAGACGCGGTGCTAATAATAATAATAAAATTTAGAGAAAACGTACCCACATTTGCGCATAGAGAGATGATAAAACAATTTGTGTTAATATCAGCCTCGCACACTAGACTGGAATTGATCATCGATCTCCCCTTCATAATTTGTTCAGTCTATTACCTTAAACCAGTGCTACCCAAACCTTTATAGAACCATGACCATATTTAGAATTACAAACTCTCACAATCTTTTTACTTTCTCGCTATCTTACAGGTAGTGACAGTATTGTGATCGTCAAAAAAATTGAACTCGAGATTTTGATGAATGTCTACGTTTCATGACCACCCCAAATCCGAAAAAGTTATTTTTTAATTTCCGTCTGTCTGTCTGTCTGTCTGTCTGTCTGAACCTCCAACTAGAGCCTAAACTATTTTACCGATCAGGCTAAACCTTAGTATCTAGGGTTTTCATAGGGTTGTCCCAAGTGGTTTTTGGAATTTGATATCTAACCCTAAATTTAAGGGTAATTTACTGAAGGGCAAAAAAAGAAAAAATCGATTTCCTTAAAATCGGCTCTAACGATATTGATTGAATTTCATTTATAAATATTCTATACAAAATGGCTTCTCTCATTATTTCGGCAAAATTACTTTAAGGGCTCCAGTCTGATGAGTAAATTACATTTTTTTAAATAATATTTCGTAAACCATTTGAGAAATGAAATTGCTTATCAATACAAATATGTAGGTCTATTTATAATACAAATATTTTATTTGGAGCGGATTTTTATAAAACCAAAACTTTCAAGCTATACGCAAATATATATATTTTTTAACTTTTAGAACACAAAAGGTTGCTACCGTTAAAAAAAATTAACCTGACGTCTCATGAGTCCCCGAACCCTAAAAAGTGGTCTTTGCATTGCCGTCAGTCTGTGTGTCTGTTTAAACTTGATACTAGGAGTAGTTTAAGAAAGAGCAAAAAAGAAAAAATCGATTTTCTCAAAATCAGCTCTAACGGTTTAGATTGAAATTCGTATCTAGACGTTGATTAAGATTGAAAATAAAATGGCTGTTTTCTTTTTCCCATGAAAATTACTTTTAGAGTACTTTACAGAATCAGAAATTTCATCATCTCCGCAACTATTTGAGATAATAGATAATTATTTTATTGCAAAATTGTAGTACTATTAAAAATAAAATAAATTTTATATGAAATATATTTTTTTATAAAACCAACCGTTTCTGAGATATTGGCAAATATATTAACACAATTCTGTGAGCTTTAGTTGTAAAGAGATACTATTTAAATTTTAACGCAATAATTATCCAATTCCATAGAGTAATTAAATATAAGTAAGTCTCTCAAAAAGTTTATGTTGTTTTTCCTTAAACCTCTTTGGAGAATTGTTTGTATAACAATGCTATTTATCCATATTAGAGTCAATAGTCAATATTTACATTTTTTATGGGTCAAAATTTATAAATGAAGAATTTAATGGCAATGCGATGGCATGAAGATTTGCAACACTTAATAAAATGTCTAAAATTATAACCGGAAGTTGAGATTTTAATACGAAGTGCTGACCCTTGTGGACATCGGTTCAAACATACAAATGAGGTCAATAATACTTTAAAAATAAAATTATAAAATTTAAAACCGGGACACAAAAGAAGTTTAAATAAGTATAGTGCAATTTTTGCTTGGGTCTGCTAGTGTATATTATTTCGTTTAACATATATTACGAGCTATGAGTAAATATCTCCATTTTTAAACAATAGAGCGAGAAATTCCGTACGGAGTTCCGTACCATTTATTTAAAATTTAATTTGGTTTATACAGCCTTATGTTTCATTTTCCTATTTTTTTTAAAAATAATTTTCTATTTTAAAATAATTATCACCAAATTTTCACATCTCAAATATATTTTACGACCCACAAAAAAAAAACGGCTTGTGGTCCACCAATTAAGGAACCACTGCCTTAGACAATTTATCACTGATGGGGATGTCGGTAGGTTATAATAGATAGTATGTCCTACTATACCTCCTCATCTATACTCTCCCCCTAATCCATCATCTGTGTTTTAATTATTCCTATATTTTCGAGATATCTGCATAGTCACTCTAAATGGGTAAGGGACGAGAATGGTAGCACTCAAAGCAAGTTATAAAAATCAGCTTAAAAATCACCAAACATTACTTATATATGAACCTCAGTGGGGGGGATGTATTCACATATACTGCGCATGCAGTACACACTCAAAATAAAGGTCAAGGCTTATAAGCCACTGTTCCAATAATCACCTGTCCTCAATCATATAGTACAGCCTACACACTGTCGGCACCACATGGGGAAAAAAAATTACCCTGTCATTTTTGCTCGCTTTATAATTTACTTATTTGAAGCGTACTTACACTGACACAGTTAAAAATACAAACAAAATAATTACACTAAAGTGACTGAACAAATATACTTTTTTTTTGTCACCAAGTTTTTATACTGCACTGGATCAAGTTAAGTTTTAATGGAAATCATCAACATCAACTGTTTTCAGCCTGTTGCAGGGTCATTTCAGTAAAATGCCTCCATCTTCCTATGTCCTTCCACCACTCTTCTTCCTTTAATCGAGTCCGTTCTTCTCCTCTCACTTGCACACTTTCTTTTATTTGCTCCTCCCATCTCTTTCTTGGTCTCCCTTGCGGTACCTGCTTACTTCATTTCCATCATTCTCTTTGGCGTCCTCTCTTTTTCCATCTCATCTTCCTTTACTATCTCATGTACTCCCTGTACCTCCACTCTTTCACCGGGTAACTTATTAATTCCTGATCGTGTTTTTCCATGTGACAGCTAACATTTATTGTGTTAATATAACTTATTATTTAACAAAGTTGACTACGTGCAAATTTTGAAGAGGGCTGCATTTTAAATTGTCGCATCCAATAGTCTAAATGAGGGGGTTCCCCAAAATTATTGAGACCGCACTGCCGTCCACATGTCAGATTTTCCGTTGCGATTCCCCTACATCTAATATTTTCAAGGAGCATTAGAATCAAGAACTCATATGAGGGAAGCACTTTCACAACACACACAAAAAAAAGTGTGTATTTTTTTGTATGGTCTATTCCAATCTTTAAAATATGTACGAGTACACGTATTGAAAATTTGCACGTTTCCTTTTAATATACATTTTAAGTTTTAGTTTTTCTTTATAGACACGACGCCTAGGACCAATACCTGCGACCCTCAGGGCGTCGCGACGAACAGGTCGTTAACCCAAGCTCTAAGCATTATTAGCAAGGTACGAAATAGAAATAGAGGGAATAAAAATAGCAGTTCAACCGGCAAGGCCTCTTGTTTATCTACTGATAACTCTTTCCCTCTTCCTCTGACGAGTTTACACGATCACTATACTAATTCCACCTTGAAGACATTGACTTGATTTTTAAAATTAACTTTTTTTTTTATGGTTTACTCTTCTAGATAGACATACGCTACCCCAGACTTAGGAAGACTACAGGCCGTTTTCGTGATAAAGGCAAATAGCCAAAGTTTAAGAGTATATATAAGAAATCCGTTTACAAATAAAACAACCTAAAGATAATAATTATAATTTTGTGACACTGTAAGACTATTTTTAGAATTATTTAAGAATGTATATTTTTTTGTTTCATCTTTATATCTTTAAAACTCACTAAATAAAACGTAAACTCATTTATATGGGACATTTTATCTTGACCTACCGTGACATCATAGGTAGGCCACGTCCTTTAAATAACAAATATAAAAAGTTTTTTGTTTTTCATGCAGGCCATTGAAAATCATTTAATTGCCCATTGGCGGTTGTATTAACTCTAGTAGACGCTTTTAAAGTTTCACTTGTTTACCTTTAAAGACGGTATTTTTTTATGTCATATGTCTTCTTGAAGATTTTATTTTTATGGTGGAGCCTCTCTTCGTATCTACTTTTAGTTTATGTCAGAGACATTGGGGATTTTTTTTTTGCTCCAAACTTCTGGAACTAGACCGGAAAACGTCGTGGTTTTTTTTGGGGAGATGGGGTGAGAAGGTTTTTTGTTACAGGCGGACGTTTTATCAAACCCTTATAGAAAATAGGTCATTGGGAAAAGTAAAATGGAAAACTTTATAACTTGTAGTCACATTTGATGGTTTGTATTAGTATGTATTTATGAAAATGTGTTGACTATTAGTGACTTAAGGTAAGGTGGAAGGGGACGTGAGTTAAGATCAGTACGTTTCCTTTCATGATTTTGGCTAAACTGACGTCAGTTGCCGCATGGTTTGAGGCGTCATTGTCGCAATAGACTAGATTGTCAATAACAGGGAGATCGGTACTTGAATCCCGTCCGGGTTTATTGAGGGCGGTTTTCCCTAAATGGTTTTCTACTCTCCTTCCACGCAAATGCGAGCTACATTTTCTCAAAATTTTACCTTATTAATACCTAATGCATTAGTGTAGTTAATGCATAGTCGTATGACCTAACAAGTAGTAAGGCTTGGTGTTAAAATAAAAGTCAAAGTAAATAAATTTGGTTGTTAGTTATTAATCTTTAGAATTTTGAATCCTGGTCTATGTAAATTTAATTTTTCAAATAATTACTACATTTTAGGGTAAAAGTTAACGAATCGCTCCAATTTTATTGCAACAGATTTATTTAAGGCTTGGATTGCTAAGCTGTAACTTTTAATTTTTAGTCTAAATCGTGGTTCTCAAACTCGGGTACGCGTACCCTCTACTTGACACCTTCTATATTAGCAGTTTATGATGCCTTTATCAACAACAAATCTTTGTTAGAGTGGTTTTTCATCAATGGTGTATCTATAAATAAGTACCGCAATAGGCTAAATTTGAAGCAGGACCACCGCTTGAAAGATTAAATTGGACAATCAGACTTCAAAAAAATTGTACCAAGCCATGAAATCACACCTCTCTTACTGAAAAAAATCTTTGGGATTCATAATATATCAGCTCCAGAATTACAATTAAAAATTTTGATCTAAAAATATTATGTTTATTTTTTTTACTTTTCTTCTTTATTTTTGAACTAATTTGTGAAGAAAATGTGTAAAGCTAATTACAGTAAAATAATGTGTTTTTTAAACTGATCATAACGATTCTCATCAATAAGAGATCATTTTAGCCCTATAACAGTAGGATTATCTCTAACTAGCTTTGTCACATTTGAAATGTTTTGATTTCGAATTTATTTTTCTACCAAATTAAATATATCAATAATATACCAAGTGATCATAATTTTTAAAGCCTGTTATTTGGATTTTTTTTTTTCCTTGGGGGTATATTAAAATTTGGACCCTACCAAGAGGTACAATCTAAATAAAGTTTGATAACCGCTGGCTTTGATCAACTCTTGAGTATTTCCAGATGACTTGCTAGAATCCTGATTATAAACTATAAAGTTCAGTAAGACCCGCCTCGGTGGCGTAGTTGGCTAACGCGCTTGTCGTGTTAAGCTCGACCGCCGAGGACGGGGAGATCGAGGTTCGAATCTTGGTCGGGTGAATTGGGGGTGGTTTTTCCTAAATGGTTTTCCACTCTCCCTCCACGCAAATGCGGGTTCACCTCCTCTGATTAAACCTTCCCAATTCTTAATCCATTAGAGTAATTAGTACTTAAAGCGTATAACCCGAACGGGTATTAAGACGCGGTGCTAAATAATTATCAGTAAGTTCAGAAGACCAATTAAAATGTATTGTATTACCGGCTTCGCTGGTCGCGTGGTCTAAGGAATGATCTCGCAATTATCTAGACTTCTGATGACGTAGAGATCGGGGGTTCAATCTCAGTCGGGTGTACTAAGGGTGATTTTTCCAAAATGGTTTTCCACTCTCCCGCACGCAGATTTGGGTGCACTTCCTATAAATATAACCCTCCTTAACCCTAAAACCACTAGTGTAATTAGTTCATAAAAGTCAAACTCAATTTCATAGTACGACGTGGTGCTAAAATAAAAATTTATTATTATTATTATTATTATTATTATTATTAGCACCGCGTCTTATTACCCGTTCGGGTTATACGCACTTACACTAATGTGTAATGGTAGGGTGATTGTGAGATAAAATGAAGGACCTACAGTTTAAAGTGGAATCCGAACCACGGTGGAGGCTTGGCATTCCTCACACTCACAAGTTGAGATTAATACACGTCTTGTCAGAGGTGAAGAAAGGGTTTGGCAATCAGATAAATCCGTGCCGGGACCGAGGATTGAACCCCGGACTCCCAGCACAGAAGTCCAACACCTTACCCCTAGACCACCAGGTCACCAATAAAAATATAAAATTATGTTTTATTACTGCTTTTCTCACCTGAAAAAAGGGTATTGAGTTTGATTCCCGTTACGGAGTTTAAAGCTATAATATCGAGGATTTCTAATTTACGGATAGAGATTGGCGATCGTTGGAATGGATGTTTTGTTTGTTTTAGAATTAAGTTAGTTTGTAGGACAGGTAAGTGTGTAATCAGTTAGCTTAGGAAGTGCACATTATATTCTCACAGTAAAATAAAATGGAAGATATTTGCTTTTTTTCATTCTCTTCAAACTAATGTTACTAAACCAATCAAAATGCTTTTAATTGTATCGTGCTTTTGAATAATATAAGGGAGACAAAATGTACGTCCTTTTATTGTTATTGTTATTATTATTATTATTATTATCGGATAGACCGCGTTTCGTGGAGGGTAAACAAAATAATTGGAATAAATCAACGACAAATTCCTTTCAGCTTTCATCTCCACGAGGCAGAAAACACTTTCCCATTAATTACATTTGTTTGAAATAGTCAAGTTACTCTTTGTGGACTTTTGTTATGACCCGCTTTCAACTAAACCTTTTGTTTTAAAAATAATATTTTGCTATCACTGCGTCTAACCACCCGTTTACGCTGTAAACATTTATGATAATTACTCTAATGGGGTAAATACGAAGAAAGAAGCATTTTGAAAGTAATCTAACCAGATTTTCGTGGGAAGAGAATGGGAAAACCATTTAGAGAAAAACAACCTCACTAGACCAAACCGAGATTCCAAACTCGATATGTCCTATATCAGCCATACATTCAAACATGAGCGTGACTTCTTAGACCGTTCGTCCACTGAAGCAAGTAGTAAAAAAATATTATAATATTTAAACATATTTTGTTTCATAAGATGAGCATACGTAGGTAAGACCTCATTATTTGGAAGTCTCTTTTTGCGTTTAACAACATGTCTGGGCTACACTCATTAAATTAAATTAATAGGGTAGAATTTTAAAGGTAAAATTTATAATTAATGTACCCTAATTTGCGTAGAAATAGAGTTGAAAATTACTTATGAAAATCTACTGTTGACAAAACATCCCAATAGTCGGTGAACTAAAAATATATTAGCTTAACATTTAGTCTGCCTGCCTACTGGATCAGAATCTAGAAATTTTATTTTTTCTTTATTAATGAATTTGCCTACCTGTGACGGCATGGTAGTTCAAGATAGGATTTCCCGTTTTAATGAATTCGCGTTTTATTCGGCGAGTTTTACAGATATAACGTTGAAACAAAAACCATAAATTCTTAAATAATTTTAAAAACAGTCATACAATTAAAAAAAATAGTTTTTTTGTAAACGTATTTTATATATATCATCTACAGCTTAGGCTATTTAGCTTAGTCATGAAAATGGTCTGTAGGAGTCTTCCTGCCAGGATGTAGATTAAAAAAGAATGTGGTAGAATATGTCTATCTAGAATAGGAGACAAGAAAAAGGTAAAATTAAAAAGCAAATCAATGTTTTCATGGCGCAAATAGTATACTGACTGTTGAAACTCGTCAGAGGAAGAGGGGAAATGTTAACAGTCGATAAAAGAGAGGCCTCGCCGGCTGAACTGCTCGTGTTTGTCCCTCTCTTTCTATTTCGTACATGGGTGTACTAGTTTTTAGATTGCTTGGGTGCGGTGAGCATTTTAACTAAATATGCACCCGTTTTGGTGGCTGCATGGTCTAAGGCGCTACTATCGCAGTAGACAAGACTGCCTATGCTGAGGAGATAGACTAGTAAATCAAATCTTGGTCATATGCATTGCCGGTGGTTTTTTACTAAATGGTTTTTCACTCACCTTTCTCGCCACGCAAATGCGGGTACACTATCTATAAATATAATCTTCCTGATCCCTAAAACCATTGGCGTGATTGGGTAGTATAATACGCGGTGCTAAGAAAAAATAATGCTAATTTTCTTTAAGTGTTTATCCCGAATGGATAGTAAGACAAGATCCTAGAAATAATAATAATAATAATTTTCTTTAATAACAAAAGGAAACTCTTACACTTTGAACGAGTCATTAATAGTGGAGATATAATTTATTAGGCTTACCCACACACGGCTACATCCAACTCTCCCATTATACTCGAGCCATCTCATTTATCTTCAGAGTTTACTGCATCAAGTACATTAATTACGATTACGTCTACGTCAGCCCTTAATGTTGAGGTCTAGTTTTAATGACGGATATAGCTTCTTCAGTGAGCTGCTTTTTTTTGTCTGTTTGTTTGTTTTGTGCTTAAGTGCGTGTTTTTTTAAATCGGTAAAGCTGTTCTTTGTTCGGAAAATGCAATTCTGCTGAATAAAAAATAGGAGTGTGATTAGTTGTTTTATCACCGCTTCTTATGAATCGTTCAGATTATGTACTAATGACTCTTATAGTTATGGTTTAGGAAGGTTTAATTTATAGGAGGTACGCCTGCATTTGCGTCGAACGAGAGGGGGAAACCCTTAGTGCACCCGACCTAGGTCGAACCCTGATCTCTCCATCCTCGGCAGTCTAGTTTATGGCGAGAGTAGCGCCTCAGACCATGCGGCCACCGAAGCGGGTATCAGTTTATAAATGATATGTTTGATCTAAAAGATTTTTTTTTCTGTCTGAATGGTTGGTTTAGAGTATGTGGGAGTAATAACTTCGGTATTTGCCTGGTGAGAGGATGGAAAAACACATCGTGTATAGTAACGTAGCTAAATACCGACGAACTTATTAAAACATATGTTCCTGAGTAAAATATGTGTGACTAACAACCTTTGTCGTGGGCAAAGATCGTTGGGACTTGCACTGCGCCGTTAGAAGCTTTTGTTTTGTATCAATTGTAGGGGATGAAATTTAATTCTAGCGTCTTTCTAAAACAGCTGACACTAAGAAATTAAAATTTTACGTGGTGGTGGTTTAACATTCCACTAAGTAAATTGTGGACCAGGGTTTGAACCCCTAAATCCACCGTCATTGGCAGTCTAGTCTATTGCGAGAGTGACGCCTTTAATCCATTCTTCCACTGAAGTAGGTTTCTCTTGAATCAATTCTAATTTACGTGTTTCGTAACACTAATTTTTAAATAGCTATATTATTTGTGTTGGCATATATTAAGTTGGAAATAATTTTAAAGTTGTAAAAGATGAAAGAGTTGTTTGTAACAGTTTTTTTTTTGTCGTAATGAAAAAGAATAGTAAAATAAAGTTGAGCTTTTAAACGTTCGTGACATTTCAAAGAGTTAAACCGTGTTCGAAAGGGAAACACATATTTAGGATTTATAGCTCATCAACTGGGTGACGTTAATGTGGAGTGAGTTTGTTTACAAGCTCCTTGTACTTTTGAAAGGTTCTGGAGCTGCCATATTCTTTTTTTATAGGTATAAGTAGCCAAAAACACGTTTACACATTAGGCCAAGGGGTGTCCAGTAGGCGAATATCTAGGATAGTTAATTATTAATCTTCAGGGGGAACATACCACTCACTCATACCTTTAAGTTAAGGATAAGGGACAATAATCGGATAAATTAATGTTTTCGTAAAAAAGAATCGAATTCGAGATGCTGATGAACGACAACGTATAAAGAATCCCAGAACCCGATTAAGTGTTTTTTGCAATGCCGTATGTCTTTTTTTTTACTCGTCTCAAAGCCTAGCTGGTGCCCTGGTTGTCTAGGGGTAAGGTGTCGGATTTCTGTACTGGCGGCTGGGGTTCAATCCTCGGTCCCGGCAGATTTATCTGATTACCAAACCCTTCCTTCACCTCTGACAAGACTTGTATTAATCATAACTTGTGAATGTGTGGAATTCCAGGCCTCCACCGTGGTTTGGATTCCACGTTAAACTGTAGGTCCTCCATTTCATCTCACAATCACCCTACCATTACACATTACGCGTAAGTGCGTATAACCCGAAAGGGTAGTAATACATGGTGATAATAATAATAATAATAATAATAATAATAATAATAATAATAATAAAAACCTAGCCCATTCTACCGATTGGATTAAAACCTAGTAGCTATTGCTTTCATAAATTTTGCCCAGAAGTACTTTTGGAATTATCTATCCAATGCTATAATTGATTAAGGGTAGTTTTTTCAAAGGGGATCAGAAAAAAAAATCCATTTTAACTTTTAGTGTACTTTACCTATTCGAAAATCTCCAATTTTGATCATAGTTTATATATTCAACAATTTCAAATATGAAACATCTTATTTCATAGTTGTAGGAGTATTAAAATAAAACAACCTTTACTTGAAAAATATTTTATAAAATCAATAGTTTCCTAGTTTATGTAAATATAGTTTTTTTAACATGAGCTTTGGGAAATGGGTAATTGAAAATGTATAGAACAAAATAATATGTTTCTATAAGAGTGTTTATTATAAGTTGTTTGCTCTTTAATAAAATGCAATTTTTTACTCCCTCATTACCGGTATGCTTTTATAGCAATGTTTATTAATTAATTTCCCATATATGATCATTTATAAACATAATTTTTATAAAGGATTGAGAAAACCTGCACAATACAACATACCAATTATTTCAGTTTTATACTAAATAAATCAAATATTTTCTTAGTAGATACATTCAATATAATTTTCTGCAAATTGTATTCCAAACAGTTATTGAATATCAGCCGTGGACAACCTGTAATTTTACCGAGACTTTTTATTTTCTTTAAAAATGTTTCAGGTTAAATCCAACTGTGCTCGTGACCGATATACAAGACATTCTGATAATAGAATATGTATAAAATTATACTAAACTTATCCACTTAATACAAAAATACAGACTTAAAATCCTATTTCTATTTCGCCCCACTTTTTATCGATGTGATATGAAAAAGAATTGCATTCCCTTGAATCAACACGTTTATCATTACGTCAAAGGACACAAAAATAGCCGACTGTAACCAACACACACTACCTTGAATTACTTTGTGACTAAAAACCACCGCTTTCATTTTATGTAGCCTAAATTACAATAATTGTTAAAATAATAATATTACAGTCAAATAATATATCTTTCTTTTATTTAAATGTCTTGAAAAAATATGTAATATTTTAAAGTTTAGTCATATGTAGGACTGGTTAAAATGTATGTTTGAAGGTATGGAGGAAAGGGGGTATTTATTGAACCCCACAAGACATTTCCCTTTACTAAGAATCCCAGCCATTCTATAGTCCTTAAAGATTGTACCATATATTGTGAAAGGTATAAAAATACATGTTGAATATCCACCATCATCCCGCCTCGGTGACGTAGTTGGCTAACGCGCTTGTCGTGTTGAGCTCGACTGCTGAGGATGGGGAGATCGAGGTTTTAATCTCGGTCGTTTGAACTGGGGGTGGTTTTTCCCAAATGGTTTTCCACTCTCCCTCCATGCAAATGCGGGTTCACTTCCTCTATTTCAACCTTCCCCATTCCTAATCCATTAGCGTATAACCCAAACGGGTAGTAAGACGCGGTGCTAAATAATAATAATATCCAACATTGACAAAACGTTACTTCTTAGATGTAAAAACTGACGCCACCTGCAGAAGACACCTTATAATTATTTTTAATGTTATTGTTATTTCCCACCATATCTTAGTAACCGTTTGGACTAAATTTATCCATTAATAACGCAAATGTAATAAGTATGAGGAAGGTCATATTTAAAGGTAATGTACCCACATTTACGTGAAGGGAGAGAGGTAAAATCATTTTGGAAAAGCCATCCTCCGTACACCCAGCTAGGATTCGAACCTTGACCTCCCTTATCACTGATAAACCAGATTAAATGAACTGGATGTATACACCGCGTGCCCATCGGCGTGGGTAACTGTTAATTAATGAACCTTGGTTCCAGGCTGGGGTAATTTGGGAGGTTTTATTTCATAATATCTCATGAGAATCCCAGGACTTAGTTGAAATTAACATACTTCGTCAGTATCCCATGTATTACATCACGTATGTGCAAACTTTTTGGTTTGAAGGATGCGTTAAAAAAAATGGAAGAGCGGAGTTCCAATGAAATATGTATTTTTTTTTCGTAAATAATTTATTACTCAACACAAAACCAATAAAGTGTTCGAATACCAAATTAAATCAAAAACGTATTAACAGTAAAAATAAAAGTCAAAGGTATGTTTAATAATTTTATTTAAATTAATTATTTTACTGAGTGCAACTGTTCAAACCTTATATTTTTATTTTATTTTTTTATAAATATAATCCGTCATTCATAGCTAGTGTACCGCTAAAAAGAGATAAATAAAAATTACACGACATAATGTTAGGCTCCATACAATCTCTCAATGTTTAAAATCAGTCTTAATTAGACTGAACTCAAATAATTGTTCCAATAAAGATCAGGCATATTGTTATGATAATCATATGAAACACTTAACATAACTAAATAAATGAGAAAAATAATTTGTATAGCTTTTTTTATTATTATTAAATTTTTCAAAAATCAGTCCTAGGTTAACCAATCTAAAATTACATTTGTTTTATAAAAGCAAAAATGAGTTATTATATATCATGTAAAAACACACTGTCCAGATATATATTTGGAACAAAATTGTTAGAGCTATTTTGAAAATATTAAAATGTTCAAAAATGATAATAAGCTGCTTTTAATTTTAGAAATGGAATAAAAATCACAATTTTACCTCAAAATATGACTTAACACCATACAAATATCGGTTTTCAATTGGATGCAACAAAATCGTAAAACCTACCCTTTTTTTTCAGATATGTGGCACATAGTTTTTCTATAATATCGAAGCAGAAATTGTATTTTACCTTAATACTTTTTTATATGAGAAAGTTTAAAAAAACCTTAATAATAAAGAATACGACTTCAGAAATAATTCCACAATTAATTTAAGGAAATAATCCTATCCTTACGCTGTATTATTTTAAAGGGGGGGGGGACTCATTGGACATGTCTTGATCATCCTTAGCATAACAAGTTTAAAAAAAATACAATTAGCTCATACACATTTATTTATCTTTCCACTTCTGTAGAAACTTTTTTATTTTTTCTTGCGAACTATTTTATTTCTAAAACGTGATGAACACACAAGTAGCAAGTTTTACGACCTTTAAAAACCTTTATACTTTCTTTCAAGTCTCTCGCAGCTGGAGTGTAAATACCCGTGTGCCCTAAATATAAGTTTCAGAAAAGTAATATGTGTGGGAGGGGTTTGGCCTCGATTAAAACTGCGTCACCAAAAGAGAGCAGTTAAAACTAGTCTTATTTCTAGTTTCTAAGTGAAACAATTTTCTTCGCCCTATTTTTCTATAGTTTTCTCAAAAATGTGTTATTATTAGTTTTTTTTGTACTATTAGTATGTATTGAAGTTTTCATCTAAGCGCAAGGTACAGTCTGTGTCGTGAGTTGAGGTACAGTCCAATTGTCTTAGAAAATACAAACATGTTTTCTTTTAATCAACATTGATAACATTTTACTATATTACTAATGTTATTTTATAGGTATTTATAATATCTATCAAAAGTCATATATACAAATCATATGTTTTGACGTATGAATACCTGAAAATATATATAGTACAGGAGTTTCCAACTTAAAAGTTTCCGAGGGCTAATCTAATGGCGCGCTGCATCATAAATGGCTGATATTTGTCAAGCTATGCAAAAAAACAGGTATTTAATTATTAATCAAATAATTAGTGGTGTTTAAAATACATATAGTTATTAAACGAATAAAAACTTTGCGTTTCTCGGCTAAAAACATAATTATTACTAAAGTAGTTTACTTTTCCAAAAAATGTAGTGGGCAGTAAAAAAAATACATTATGTGCCGTTATTTGGTCACCCCTCTAACTTGTCTAGTTATCATAATAGGTTCTTCCTATGTAAATTGGACTGTAGTTACTGAAGAACTTAACTGACACATCTCTACTAAATAGTGACATGGTAAATTAATGATTATTCCACAGCCTTCTCACTATGTTTTATACTACGTCTATGTATATATATATATGTATTTTTTTTTTTTTAGTTGATCCGTACACTTCCGCTCAGAGCTCATTTGGTCGACTTAAGTTCAGCGTCAGAGATTAGAAGGTATTTGGTTCGACAATTTGTGGCAAATTAGTATCGGCAAAAACTTAGTTGATTGATGCATGGTCCATGATGGGGAGATAGAGGTCATTGGTACTGAGAATAGCTTTTCCCCTAAATATTTTTACACCCTTCACGCAAATGTGGGTACACTTCTTACTAATTTGGTAATCCTCATCCTTAACATATTTGCGTGGTTAGTAAATATGTGTACAAACCGAACTAGAGCTAACTAAACTTATTTGAACCCGAAAGAGTATAAAGTATAGAATTAAATAGCTAGAGAATATTTCTTTATATAGGCCTACTAGTTTGGATTTGGAAATGTTCGCAATGATTGTTCATGATCTTTAAAGCTACAACGGATTTCTGTAATTATATAATCATTAATTCTCAAAGCGTCACATTACTTTCTTTTGTCAAATGATTATAGCTCAAAATCCCACGATATTTTTTTTTCTGGAATGAATCAAAATAGATGGCCATACCTATAATTATTATCTAAAATATTATAAGTCCCGTGCTGAGTTTTATTTTAAGATTCTCCAACTTTTACTGATTTATCCAAGCATTACCTCACCTTAATATATCTATATAACCATTGCTTTGGCCCATACCGATGGACGCATGGTATAAAGCGATAGACTGTCATTAAACTTTATCACTGTAAACGGGGCTTGGACCTCGGCTCAATAAACTGGGGGGTTAGGTGCGGTTTTTTTAAAAAATATTCTCTCTAAGATACACTTTCTTTATCTTATCACTTACATTTAGTCATTGATAAGCCTTTTGTTGAAAATTTAACAAAATAAATCAATCATTTCTTAGGATTAAATGAATAAAACTGGAATTTTGATATAATATTTTAAGTGAAAGTCACCATTCTCACACAGAAACTATAATTTTTTACAAAATTATCCTCGCACCGGTGAGCACGTTGACTAAACGTAAAATTCATTTAATTTGGTTCATCCTGGGATTGGTAGAAGGGTTTTTTTTAACCCTGGCTGGATGTACTGGGGGCGTATTAAAAAAAACTGTTTAACAAACTCTTAACACGCAAACACATGTGTATCCTTATATCTACCCTATTTTTTTTTAGCACCGCGTCTTACTACCCGTTCGGGTTATACGCTTTAAGTACTAATTACTCTAATGGATTGGGAATTGGGAAGGTTGAATTCGTAAGTGCGTATAACCTGAACGGGTAGTAAGACGCGGTGCTAATAATAATAATAATAATAATAATAATAATAATAATAATAGTTATAACAAGATGCAAGTGTGAATATAGCTCTAATATGTTTTAATTTATTATTTCTGTACTATAATATCTCTTTTTGCTATAACGCCGAAACAAAAAATATAATAGTATTATTGATATAGTGTATTTTGTTATTAAGTTAAGAAAACTCTAACTATACATTCATCCTTATGGAAGTATTATTAGAGTGTTTATTGGTAAAATAGTATTATTAAAAAACAATATAATTGCCACATAGGTTAAAATTAGTGACATTCAGCCAATGTTTGTAATAATTAACCTTTTGTTAGATGTCACCACCTCTGCTAACATTTTTAAGATACTTATTATTATTATTTAGCACCGCGTCTTACTACCCGTTCGGGTTATACGCGTTAAGTAATAATTACGCTAATGGATTGGGAAGGTTGAATTAGAGGAAGTGAACCCGCATTTACATGGAGGGAGAGTGAAAAACTATCTAGGAAAAACCACCCTCAGTCCACCCGACCGAGATTCGAACCTCGATCTCCCCGTCCTCAGCAGTCGAGCTTAAACACGACAAGCGCGTTAGCCAGCTACGCCACCGAGGCGGGTTCTACCCTATTAGTGTGGTTAAATACGACAGGTATACAGATATTTTAGGACGTCCTTTCCGATAGGTTTTTTTTCCTTCCAAAATCTTACTATAGTGGGATTCTGATAAGGAAAAATACCTTTTAGAACGGACATTTTTCAAAATATAGTGTATAGTAAATCACGGAGCTATATCAAAACATTTATTATAACTGTGGTAGGTAGATAATGGTTTATATACCTCATTTATTGCCTGGAGTATTATTTATTGTGTGGCACGCCCCCTTTTCCCCCCCTGAATCCTTCCCCTTCATAAACACACTTTATATTGTTTATTTAATTCCTATTCCGGTAATCTTTTTGTATAATATGTTTTCGTTGTTGCTTTTTTGTCTCGCTGCGCCTGGGTTTTGTACGTCAAAGCTGACAGCGGTGGAGCCGGCTGTCGATGGTGCTGCTATCTGTGTGCGGGAGCCGGGAACTGCGCGTTCGAGCGATACCGGGTTGCATGGCATCTAGGGGCAGCGTACTTAGCTGCCCCAGACCACCGTCTCTCATGCAGTACGCGTCTATTGCTGCTTTGGGCTGCATACGTTCGTGTTCAGTTAGTGTGTGCGCGCGCTCGCAAATGTTAAAGGAGGGAGGGGGGGACGTGTAAATACGTGCGTGACGCGTAGATTGAGAACACACGCCACGCGAAAAAAAAACCAACGAAACCTTGGTCGTTCGGAAAACGGGTCCTGTTTATTTGTAACGCTAATCGTATGTGAACTTTTTAAAATATATAAATATAATTGAGTTGATACTATTCGCGATTGTGATTTAGGGATGGTAACTCTCCGGAAAGAAAACACATTTTGGTTTTATGCATTTTATCCGGTTTTATTATATTCCTAATCTAATACAATCTGCAATATTTATGTGGATTAGAATCACATTAATTATCAAATAGTTAAACACTAGCTTCCATAATTAGTTACTCAATGTTTATACATTCAAATTTTAACATAATAACGTTTAATAAATTGAAACACATGTGAAAATTACTTATGATAATATATAAAATAGATATGTATGTTACTTTAGTAAGGCGGTATTTTCGTACGATATTATTAAACATTATATTTAGTTTTTAAAATATATTTAATTCTCTAACCTGTATAACAAACCAGGGAAAAGTGATTTTGTTATGTTTAATTACTTATCATATCGCACAGAAGGATTTTCTCAGAACGAGCTCACCTATATAATTCTTTTGATTTGTTTGTTTAATCGCAGGGACGTGTTATGAGCTTTATGCGTGTGTTTATAATTACCTAGTATTGTATTGATCATTACAGTGTTTGATTGTCGGAGACTGCCGTTTTCGCTGTTCCTTGAGGGCGTGTAGTATGTTTGCTTTCGGTAATTACATATCGATTCACGTCACAATGATGACTTTAGAGCTATGGTTTCAAGGGTAAATCTTCTTAGTAATATACAATCCATTAACGGTCATAGATTTTAAATAACCGATATTTTAGTCGAATGAACATACTTGTATACAATTTTATCTCGCATTGATTTTTTTTTTGTCTCAATACGGAATTTCAAATTCTCATCCATGTGTATCAGATTGGCGTGAATGTTTGTCCCTAGTTGGCATGACAACGAAACGCCGATGCTCATTTCTTGCAAGTGTAACATCGTTAAGTTCCTCGCCCCCATCGCTAGATCTCACTACTTTCGTCATCGATACATAGAAAAAAATATTGTTGTACCCTTTTATAATATTACTCGCTGTATCATTACTTTGCATGTCGACGTGTTGTTACTATTCTCTGGCGTCACGATTTTATTTTTTTCCCCTGCTACTCCTATTTCATACTTTGAACTTTTATTTTTATTTTACTGAAAGTTAGCGTGTGATAAAATATAAAAATATATTCTAGGCAATCTACACATTTATTCTGAGTGCATGCTCGTATAGAACGTTGCAAAAAAAAAAGTACGTTTTTTTATAAATGACCCAAGAGTCTCATGATATACTTTATATCTCGTTTCTAACAACTTTGAAATTTACATATTTTCAAAAACTCTTTTGGATTATGTATAATATCATTAATATCCCTTGTGATAGCAACTAATGATTTGTAATCAGTAAAGTGTCATTCCTGGAATGATTGTGTTGTAAAGATAATTAATGCTCTGCGCAGTATTACACTAAACAGGAAAGACAAGAACTACTTTCCAACCTGAAAGTTAAACATTAATCTATATTAGTAAAATGAAGAGTTTATTTTTCCACCATATAACTATTGTGAGATAATTATCACAGGCAAAGATCATACAAAAAAGTCCCTGTAAACGAACAAGTGCACCTAGAATCAGAAATTTAAAAAATTGTATTGTCGTTAAATTATTAGTAAAACTCTTTGTTTTAATTTAAAAGAGAGATAAAGTTTGTGCGGTGCACAATACCATCTAGTCTATAATAATATTTTTTTTTTAAATAATCTTAACTAATATAAACTAAGAATCAAATAGCCGAAGCTATTATTTATGCTTTTTATTGAGGAATTCTCCATCAAGATATCATATTCTGAAAAATGAAAAATGACACCTGGACCCGGGAATCGAACCCGGACATTTGGCTTAGTACGCCGATGCTCTAAGCCAAAGGTCCTGGGTTCGATTCCCATGTTCAGGTGACATTATCTAAACTAGTCACAATCTAAACTAGTCTAGCTATTTGTTTAATATATGTGAACGAAACTTTTTTTGTTTTTTTCATGATCAGCGTCTTATTACCCCTCTGGGACTTTAGCATATATTTTTTATAAAGAGGCAAGTAGGATTTAAAAACATATTTTTATATAAAGATGTAGTAGGGGTTGGGATTTAAAAATGAATGTACCCTTATTTGGCTGGAGGTAGAATGATAAAGGATTTAGGATAAACCCCCCTCAGTACACCTAGCTGAGATTCGAGCACCTGGTCTCCATTTAACCAGCAGGCCAGACAAGGATACACTGAAACCTTTATCCGTGCTGAAGCGAGTAACCAATCCATAGATCTGAACTAAGTCTCCCACCCCCCACTCCCCATAGCACCGCGATATTTTTAGTGATTTTTAGTTTTCCCACCACTTGTGTGTATCCCCCTTCAACCACGAGTGGACTTTTACTTTCTCATATAAAGAGAAAGTATTATAATTGTGAAAATTTTATATTTCGATATTATGATGAATCTTTACTTTTTATGTGCGTGCGAACACAAAAAAGTGGATTATACCATTCTGTATGTCTGTATATCTGTCCCTGGTTACGTATCTGAAACGGTTTAATGGATTTTGTCCGTGACTTTCTTCAATTTTAACCATAGACCTCAAATTTAGTGTAGTTTGTTGATGAGTGAGTTTTTTAGTTACAAATTTTTCGAATATGGCTCTAATGATTTGTGTATTGGCAGCATAAAACCCTCCAGAGTCGAATGTGGCTGCATTATCTTATAGTGAGAGATCCACTGATCACTCATATATTGATTTCCACAAGTCCATTACAGACTATGCCTTAAATATGAGTGAAGAATGGCCTTGCGCACTGGATGAATCATGGATAACTCGGTAGTAAGATTAATGATTTATCAAGCCGAAATACCAGGGTCGATTCGCGTGTCTAGATGTAATTTTTAAAATTAAAGAATATAACAGTTGTATGTGGTTATGACCGTACATAACAACTATAATAGCTTTCCTATTTAATCCACCATAATAAGAACACGTTTTTATTTTCACAAGATAAAAATCATTCAGAGGGTGGTTAACAAATAACTTATTTTTGAAGATTTGATTCGTTAAAAATGTTTGAATAGACTGGTTTAAAACTCATTATCTACAGAGTGTTTATTATGCTTATCAAGATGATGTGTTAATATTATGAGTAACACATAGTTGAGGGTAGTTTACTGAAAATCCATTATTGAACATTTTCTTCCATAATAAAATACACAATATGAGCAAGTCTGTGCGATTGTGTCGTAACATTTATATAATTTATCTCAACTCCTCTGAGAGAGAAAGCATTTTTAAAAAATCAAAATAGAAATATTAATGATTGTTGACGTTTCATGATCCACTGAACATAATGCTGTCAGTCTATGTATATATATCTAGGCCTAGAGCTGAAACTATTTTACCGATCGGGCTAAAACCTGGTTTCGGGTGTTTAATAAGGTTTCCCTTAGGAGTGTTTTGAATTAGATATCCCGCTTTAAAATTAAAAGTAGTTTACTGAAGGGCAAATAGAGGGTTTTTCTTCCAATCGGATCTGATTTTTTTTTAAATTAAAACTCTTATCTAGGCACTTTTAAAGATTACAAACAAAACAACACATCTAATTTTTTTCATAAAATTAAGATTGAGGGTACTTTACTTAAGCATAAATTTCCATTTGTTGAACATAGCCCCGTAAGTTTTTAAGATACTAAATAGTTTATCAGTGCATACTATTGTAAGACTCTTGGGGATAAACAACTTTTCTTTTAAATAATATTTTTTTAAATAAATATTTTCTGAGCTCTATGCAATGGATAGTTAAAATGCTCAGAACAAATAATATGTTTTTGTAACCGAATGCTCTTTGTTGAAATGCAATTTACTCTTAAACCCCCCCC
>CABFVX010000002.1:1021035-1032898 GCA_902151425.1 Timema shepardi | reverse complement strand
CCCCCCCCACCCCTATTATGTTTCTTGGGTCTATTATTTCGTTTTACGTATATTAAGAGTTAAAATTTATATAAAGGAATAAATAATAAAATCTGTGCGGTGCATCATATAATTTATTTTTAAAGAGTATATCCTATTCACCTGCTTTGATGGCCGCATGGTCTAACGCGTCACCCTTACAATCTACTAGACTGTCGATGACAGGAATATCATGGTTCGAGTTCCGGTTGGGTGTACTGAAGATATTTATTTTTCCATAATGGTTTTCCACTCTTCCTCCACGCCAACACGGGTATATTCACCTTTAAATTCAACCTGTATCATCCCTAACACACTAGCGTATTCAGTGCATAGGCGTAGTAAGATGATATTCTAAAAAAAAATCCTATTCCTATCACATACTGGATACTTTCTTCTCCATACATATGAAGGTCACGTTACTCATGCTTATGGTTGCTCACAGGTGCACTAAGCTTCAATTCTACACATGCTCCCCATCTATCACTTTTTACAATGTTGGCGAGTTATTCAGGACTTCGTGTTACATTTATAAAGCTACTGTTAACGCTGCATGTGTTTTTTTAAGGTTAAATCTTTAAGGGCAAACTCACATCGGTGTACACGCGGACTAAACGCCTTATTTTGGTCTGGTTTACTGGTATTGGGGTCTGACCACAATCTTGGTTATTGAAGGTAGTTTTTTTTTTCTAAAATGGTTTCCTCCTCACAAATTCGAGTACATTTCCTCTTAATTCTATCTTACTCATCTCTATCCATTTATTATGGTTAAAGTTAATGTGGGGAATGCCAGGCCTTCACCGTGGTTCGGATTCCACGTTAAACTGTAGGTCCTCCATTTCACCTCACAATTCCCCTACCATTACACATTAGCGTAAGTGCATATAACCCGAACGGGTAGTGAGACGTGGTGCTAATAATAATAATAATAATAATATTATAATAATATTCAGTAAATTTCCAATTTAAGGGAATGGACTTGTTGAAGTAACACCAGTTTCCCAATGTCTGGTTTTAAAGTCAGTTAGCAGGGATCTAAGATCACCCCTTTCAGCAACCCCGCCAACCCCCGTGCCAACAGCCCATTGCCTCTTAGATCACCCCCCGCCACTCGCCCGGTAATCCACCCCCCACTTTGGGACTCACTGGTTTAGACAATCATTTTTATAACTCTACTAATTTACTCTCATTCATTATTCAGCAAACCCACCTCGGGGGCGTAGTTATAGTTAACTAACGCGCTAGTTTCGTGTGAGCTAAATTGCCGAGGACGGAGATATCGAGGTTCGAATCTCGGTCGAGTGAACTGGGGGTGGTTTTTTCTTAAATGGTTTTACACTCACCCTCCACGCAAAAGCGGGTTAACTTCCTCTCAATTCAACCTTCCCAATTCCTAATCCATTAGTGTAATTAGTACTTAAGCGTATAATTGGAACGGCTAGTAGTACGCGGTTCTAAATGAATAAAGAATAAAAATACAATGTATGCACTACTATTTACTTGGAGAGTAGTTTTAAAATCAAATGTAAGATAAACCATTCTTGATGCTCTTAGTCGGGATTCAAACAATGGTCTCTTAAGTAGGAGATAAACATGTTTATGTTGAGCTTATTTTATTTTCATAACCTCAAATGGGTTTTTCTTATAAAAAAACACGTGTCGTTATTGTTATTGTTGTTTTAAAATACCTTAAAAACTTAGTTATTTTTTTGATAAAGGTCACCGAGACACGGAATGGCGTGTCATAAAAACCTTGTGACCAAACTGTTGCAAAAGCCTCCTAATCCTGACGTGTTTAAAAAGAAATATTTTTAGCAAGGTTCTATTTAATTATAAAACCATTCGACTCGGTCCATATAGCTCGATTACGGATTGACGCCATAGCTTTTGTTAACTGATTTGAATTAGGTTTTTAAATATTATGTCTTAGTTATATAATATTATTATTTGAATATTTGTGCTTCACGTCTTACTACCCGTCCTGTTTCTTCACACTAATATATGGGCTAGTGATGAGGAAAGTAAAGTTTGGAAAAAATGTAGGTGCATTTACCCTCAATGAGAGTAGGAAATACGTTCAATAGAAAACATTTCAGTACATCTGACCGGGATTTGAACCCTATTTCATCAGCGAATCACATCAGAAGAGACCCACGACCATGTCTGCGTGCCCACTAGTGCGGGTGACTTGGAAATAAAATATTGACATTCACGTAGAAGTTACGTTTCATTGACGTGACCACATTTATTTTTGTCGATTTAATTTTGTGACACATAATTATGACTAACATCAGTATTTCAATATTGTTTATAATATTCTTAGTACCACCAGAAAATATATCACTAGTTTTTTTTATGTTTGTTTATGATATATTTTAAATTAGTAAATTTGAAAAATGACATCTGGACACTGGTCTAGTCGAGTGGAATTTAGGGCCTACAACTTACTTTTTAAGGTGACCTGGTGGTCTAGGGGTAATGTGTCAGACTTCTGTGCTGGCGGCCGGGGTTCAATCCTCGGTCCCGGCACGGATTTATCTGATTACCAAACCCTTCCTTCACCTCTGACAAGACATCTTGTGAATGTGAGGAATGCCAGGCCTCCACCGTGGTTCGGATTCCACGTTAAACTGTAGGTCCTCCATTTCATCTCGCAATCACCCTACCATTACACATTAGCGTAAGTGCGTATAACCCGAACGGGTAGTAAGACGCGGTGCTAATAATAATAATATAAACGTGTGTCCCATTTGACCTTGTTTCCTAGCTATAGTCATGTTTGTATTCCAGTAATATGGAGCTGCCTAACATTGTAGGAGGGGCTTAAAAGGGTGACCTTAGATCTGCGGTCGTTGCGTCCTAGAATGCCACACTCTCTCAAAAATACCAGGTGTTTGGAATAACCAGGAATAGCTCATATAACAA
Source organism: Timema shepardi (assembly GCA_902151425.1). Classification (NCBI taxonomy): domain Eukaryota; kingdom Metazoa; phylum Arthropoda; class Insecta; order Phasmatodea; family Timematidae; genus Timema; species Timema shepardi. The sequence goes on along the minus strand of CABFVX010000002.1, from coordinate 1,029,955 downwards.
AACTAGTCAACAAATCGACAAATATCGAGTATGGTGTACACACAGTTTAGAGGAATCCCTTGGCATTGATTCGGAAACAAGGTCAAATGGGGTACATGTTTATATTAACTCTTTTAGTTGATTTTATGTCTCGTGTTCACGATTTTACGGTACACCCTGTATATGTGGAGAGAAAAAGAGAGGGATAGAGAAAGTCACTTGCAGCAAATACTGGCGTTAGAACAAACTAATAAAAAATATGTAATAAAATGGCAAAGTAGACATTTTAACTCTTGCAAAACCATCATATTGAGCTGTGTGCTATAGAAAAAAAAACCTCAATCCCCTCGAGCCCTATTTTATCTCACCTTTCACCAGGAATCTTTGAGGGGAACCTCCTCAATAAACTCCAGACCTTAAACTCTTCTCTAGGTCAAATCCCTTCCCCTCCCACTACTTAAAATCGATCCTCTCCCTCCCCTCTCTCCTCGCCTTTACCTCCCCTGAGTCTGTCGGAATGAATATGGGTGAGGTCGTCGTAGTCGTCGACTGACCCTGGGGGCTTTCCCCTGTTGAGACGCTGCCTCCACCGGGGTATTCGGCGCTCCCTCCCCTCTGCACCTTCTTCCCCTACGGCGTCCCGGTGCCCCTCGACGCCCGTATCGATTGCGTTGCCTGGCCAAGGACGCGCGCTTTTGTCCTTCATTCTCTCCTCTTCTTTAGAGCTTTATTCATCTTTCTCGCTTTGCAAAACTCGGTTTTGGGTGTGCTTAACGCCCCTTTCCCTCTTCTCTACATCTCCCTCTCTCTCTGTGTCTCTCTCCTTCTCTTTCGCCAGCTCCCGTTGCATTTGAAATGCACGAACATGTTTTATGTCGAGTGCTATATAGCTGAGATAGATGATGCAGAGATTAGAAACGACAGCTATAACATGGAAATTATCCTATTCGCGTTCATTTTTTATTCGTTTTTATCGACAGTCGTTTTAATCAGGGTGAGAATAAAAAAAACTGGGTCAGACGTATTCAATTGAAATACTAAAAAAGAAAACTTGTAGAGTAAAACATTTTGTGGTGGATATTACAAATCAAAGTGAACGAAAAAAAATAGGTTTTTACACTGAAGATTTACTGAACTCGGTTTTTGGTTTTTTTTTTCTAGGCCCGTAAAAGTAGCTAAGTGATTCAAGTGGTCGAAGAAAGGTCTAGTAGGCCCTAGCTCTATTCAGAATGATTTATTTGCACCCTTAGTCACATAAACTAGGGTGCCAGTCTCGTCTTTTCTGATTTACCGTAGACAAGGAGGTAGAGGTTCAAATCGAGGGTTGGTGTATTTCAACATTTTGTGTCCTACTAATTTTTTTTCTTACTTCCTCTTCATACTAATACGCTAGATTTTCATTTTAACTAACTAACTTTCATATCGAATAAATAAAATGCCTTTTCAAAAAAAAATGTTGATCGCACATTTTGGTATTTTTGAAATTTGTAGCTTTTGGGTAAATACTCGGTGTATATTATTTAATTTAAAAAAATTGTTTGTTATAACTATGACAATTATTGATTAAAGAAACCGATTCTCGTTTTAAATATATATTATACTGAGATTATGTATTACCACGTTACAATATGAACCGTGAAATATTGTATTGGCTGTTCGTATCCAGTTTTTAAATTCGTACCAAACTAAGTTTTGAATAATATCTATTTTTTGAAGTATTTAAAGGTTCCTTTCTCAACCAATTGACTACATCAATAAGCGAATTATAAACTATCAATCGGCCGTTAGTTCATCACTGTCCAAGGGGAACCCCCACATTTCACCAAATATAATTTTGTTCGGCCAACCCGGGAATTGAACCCGGGACCATTAGTCCATAGGCAGAAACCCTATCGACTGAGCTAAGATGTTAAACTAGGAACAAACGTAGAAAATAAATGCCTCCATTGAACGCGCAATCAACCATTTAGTCACCAAGTCAGGGGAGAAATGTATTTCATTGTCATCACAATTTCTACCCGCGTCGTCCTTGCGTGATGACACGCACCTTCACCAAAAAAAAAACACCCCCCACCCCCATGCCCCTCTCCAGCGTCTACACACTTCCCTCCCTTTTTATGACTTGTCCTTCAAAACACGAGTGTTTCAAAAGCCGTGTTTGTCAAAGTGTGTTCCTATCCAATGGGTCGCAGGATCTCAGGAAGGATTAGCAATAAAAACAAAATAAAGAATGTTGATCACATATTATTATTATGATTATTATTTAGTACCGAGTCTTACTGCCCGTTAGGATTATACGCTTTAAGTACTAATTACGCTAATGGACTAGGAATTGGGAAGGTCGAATTAGAGGAAGTGAACCCGCATTTGTATGGAGGGAGAGTGGAAAACCATTTAGGAAAAACCACCCCCAGTTCACCCAAACGAGATTCGAACCTCGATCTCCCCGTCCTCAGCAGTAGAGCTTAACACGACTAGCGCGTTAGCTAACTACGCCACCGAGGTGGGTGATCACATATCATACAAAATAATAATTTAAATGCAAAACATTAAATATGAAATGTCCATACTCGGCTGTATTTATTTTCTTGGTAGACCACACGTCATATAGAAAAGGAAGTATTTACCAACTTTAAGTCAATAAACCCGAACAATTTATTTATCAAATATTATGAGGTCTAGAATGTTAATAAACAGTATATTAATTAAATGTAGGTATAGGCTATTGGTTTCATTATTTCGTTTAGTAAATTATTTTTTGAATTTTATTTATAGTACTACTAAATGGGTATTTTCAGGTACCGCGTTTCACTAACCATTCGGGTCTGTACTAGCTACGCTATTGGTTTTTAAGAGATTGGGAAAGTTATATTTATACGAAGTGTACCCGAATTTGCGTGGAACACATAGTGAAAAACTGTTTTGGAAAAAACTTGGGGAACCCGACCGAGATTTGAACCTTAATATCCCTTGTCATCAGCAGTCTAGTATACTGCGAGAGTAGCGCGTTAGACCATGCAACATGTGAAGTGTTATTACTTAAAATAAAATTATAAATTTTAATCTTTAGATTTAAAAAAAATGACACATTGACACTGGAATCAATCCCAGGATCTTATCGTGTCAATTTGTAATTTTTCAATTTAAATAATATGTTATTTAGGTGTGGCTTTAACCGTAATTTACCAATATAATAGTTTGCATATCTAATCCATCATTAATATATGATTGCCTAAAAATTATGTTTATCCTTTATAATTTTCAAATACTCGTATTTTCGTGACCTCGCCTCATCTACGGAACCCCGGTGGTCCCCAAGTGTTCATAGCTTTCATTTAGTGGTCCTCCATTAACAAAACTTTGAGAAACTCTGGTCGCAAAAAAAACAACCGTGAATACACGTGTGGACGTCATCCCAAATGGCGTGTAAACGTCACACGTGAAACAATTTTAGCGATTGTTTTGTTTTGGCGACGTTCGTTTGTTCGTGCGCGCGCAGATCGATGTACTAAAACCCTCTTCGGTCACTCTCGCAGTTAACCAAGACTGCCAAGGGTGGGGAGATCGGGGTTAGAATCCCTGTTGGGTGTACTGAGGGTGGTTAAAAAAAATAGTTTTACACTTTCCCTCTACGCAAATGCGGGTACATTTTATTTCAAATAAAGCTTATTCATATGTAACCTAAAGATCAATTAGTACATATGCCTACCATCTGAACGGGTAGTAAAACGCGGTGTATAAAAGAACAAAAAGGTCAAAAAATATGTTGTTTTTTTCGATATATTTGGATCCCGCGATTGGATAAAAGTTTTATTGTGTAATTGGTTAAGAATTATTAAATTCGTTACATGTCTATTTGACTGAAGGATTAGGTTGGTCCAATACCGATTTTAGGTACCCTGGTTCGATTCTAAAATAGTACTTGAAAGACAGGGTTTGTTTTGTTTGCTTTTTGTATCTGAGTATTATTTTTCGACCGACAGTTTTTATTAGGGGTGTTTGTGTGTTAATATATATATATATATATATNTATATATATATATATATATATATATATATATATATATATACATACAAACACCCCTATATATATAGCACCAGGTTTTACCACCTGTAATGAGTTAGGGATGAGTAAGGTTGAATTCAGAGGAAGTCTACCCGCATTTTCGTAGAGTTTGAATGAAAAACAATAGAGAAAAAATTCATCCCTCAGTACACCCGACCTGTCATCGACAGTATAATTTATTGTGAGTGAGAGTGACGTCTTAGACCATGCGGCCACCGAAGCAGGTTTCACAGGAATAACCTTTTACTAAATACAAACGAATTTTGTCACGGCCAGCAATATATAACACTTTACTGTATTATTAGTTTTTTTTATATTCATTGAAGATATCTATCAAAAACGACAGCTTCAGATAAAATTACTTGACGTATGAATACGTGAAAGTGGATCTAGTAACTTCCCAATACGTCAGATAGGGCACTTCCTATGAAAATTGTACTGTAGATTAAACCGTTAAAAAAAATGATTTTAAGCATAGTAGGCCATCTGAGGAATTTTTTTTAGCACCGCATCTTACTACCCGTTTGGGTTATACACTTAAATACTAATTACTATAATGGTTTAGGAATAATAAAGGCTGAATTAAGAGGAAGTGAGCCCGCAGAGGGGGAAACCATTTAGTAAATACCAACCCTAGTTTACTCGAGCGAGATTCGAACCTTGATCTCCCCGTCCTTGGTAGTTTAGCTCTACACGAAACTAGTGAGATAACTACTCCGCCAAGGCGGGTATCTGAGGCGTTGAAGAAAATATTTTAATAATCTTTGTATATAAATTATTATATGTGGTAAGCATATAAATACACTGTTGCATAAAGATAGTTTTTGTACATATTTACATATATATTTAAAAAACTATATTCTTATGTTTTTTTAATCTTGTTTTCATGTTTTACATTTCCATATTCTTCTACAATACACCATCTTATATTTTAATCCAACATCTGCTTCGGTCTACTTAGTGATATTAATACACAAAATCTTCTTTCGTGCGTCTTCTTTGAATGTCTGCACTTATCCATTCTCTTCGTGTATCTATACCACTCTTTTTTTTTTAGATTAAATATCCTTTTTTTATATATATATAATCTTGGGTACTCGATTCCATTCTCTTTTTTTTCTTCTGATTTTATACGCTCTAGTTTCATCTTGTAAGGTTCCTTGGGAAATTTTATCTCTACTCCATATACCCTCTTCGCGTATTACTTTATTATTACTATCCGAGTCTTTTCTCACGTTAATATCGATCGATACGAAGTATGTCATGTTGTCTTGAACTTTATTTTTACTCATGTGGCTCCAAATTTCCTAAAATAATATCTTATTGTATCATACTATATGTATTTATGTTGCACTGTATTGTTCTTTTAATGACCTATACTAAATACTTTATGTATCTATAGCCAAATTATCATTTTTTTAAACCCTCATCTGACAGCTAGAAATATCACTAGATCTAGTCCTACATATACATATGTCAAGTCATGTAATCTGCAGCTATCAATTTTGATAGATGTATTCAATACCTCTAAAATTACACTAATCAAATAGTAAAATATCCTCGATGTTGACTAAAAAAAAATGTTTTCTTTTTATAAAATTTTATTCTTGACAAGTTCCTGTTGTAATTAGTTCTTTTCCTTGAGTCTTATTAATTAATTTGTCTTATCTTAAAATAACATATTTTTTAATCAAATAGTCAAAGCTATTATTTACGCTTTTTAGTGAGGATTACTCCATCTAGATATCATATTCTGATATTGTAGCCGATGATTTCCGCACGTCCATCATAGACTCTGCCTTAAAATATGAGTGAAGAATGACCCAGGGCACGGAACGATTCCTGGATAGCTCAGTGGTAAGAGCATTGGCATACTAAGCCAAAGGTCCCGGTTTCGATTCCCGTGTCCAGGTATTATTTTTCACTTTTCAGAATATAACATATTTTTTGTCATTTTTATTATGTTACCTATTTAGTATTTATAGGAGCTTATAATCCTAGAAATATAAGGTATATTCGTGATTCGAAGATTTGAGATTAAAGTAACTAACCTATTTTAGCAAATTTTTATTTGGTATTAAGGCGATGGGCCCTTTTCATCTGTTGTGGAAATGCAGAGCCATGGGAACGAATAGTTATCTTCAAGAATTTTGATTGTTTTGCAATTTTCTTTTTGGAAACAGTTTGTTTAAGAATAGAAGCATGTTGATTAAGTTGTACTTTTTATATACACACCTTCTCTATAATTTTAACATTGATTAAATATCAATATAATTGACATTTTTCAATAGAAAACTGCCGGATACTTAACAAAAAAAAAGAAAATGTAACAATTAATAAACATAGTTACATTATCTTAGAAGGGGTGTTGAAAATATTAACATAGACATTTCCCTCGTTCTCGGGAAAACTTGTATTTCCAAACGTAGGACTTTTCCGCAAGACCTGTTCGGTAGCTACGGTTTCCGTGATCCATTTGTTCTTGTTGGCGTGGAAGGATATTCTAGTCAGTTGTGAAACCACGTCACGCCTTTCACTCTCTCACCCTCCCTCCTACAAAATAGGTTTTAGACTTGCACTCGACAGGGCCAAGGGCCTTAAAGTAGTTTTATAGCTAGTTGGGTGCCCTTAACACACCCGACCGGGATTCGAGATTTGACCTCCCCGTTTTTGGCCGTCTACTGCGAGAGCAGGGCGTTAGACCATGAGGCCACCGAAGAGGGTTATGTCCTATGCTAAACTAACTCTAGAAAGAGAGGGAAGGCAAGGTTAGGTTAGCTTAGGTTAGGCCAACATTTCCCAATTCACCTTAGGAGGGGAAATGTTGGATGGTAGCCTGGGGTTAAAAAACAGTGCTCAGTCCACTTACGCCTGAGTAAAGATAACCGCTCATCCATCTTTGATGGGNTTGGTGGGGGGGGGGGGAGGGGAGGACCGCAGTCGTTGAAATACCCTGAACCCCCTTTGCCCCAATCCCCAGTAATATTAATTTAGTCATGCTATATTTGCGTGTGAACTTTTGCCAGCCTTTACTATATAGCGCGACTGATTTCCACTTGCCCTGTGACGGAGTTGTGCCCATCCCACCTCCCCCACCCCCAACAAAAGCTAAAGAGGGCGTGGTGGTTTGGATGTCTGTTGTGTATAACTCTTTAGGTCACGGCTCGTTTATAACCGTCGGCTGGTGCTAGTTAATTTGTCGGCGAAACTTGGGGCTGTTGCCAGCGAAGGAGAATCTCTTGCCGTTTAAATTGCCCATCATCCTGCTCGTCGTGATTAAAAATAAAACTGTTTCATTCAATTAGTTAATTGTTTAAAGCCAGCTTCCTTATACTCGGCTCCTTTTTATATATACATCCTCCCTTATGCCCTGGTATTTAATTCTTTGCTTCTCTTTTAGTGCGTTTTCCTTCTTTATGAGTTTTTCTTGAGCAAACTCTAATGCTAAAACTGCTTATCTAATGACAAAGGGGTAGAGGGTTTTTATTATTTAAATTTTCCCTCATTCTTCAGAAACGAGGATGGAAAAATGATGTTTTTGAAAAATTATATCTCTTTTCCCCCCTCAACGCTCCAGTGCACCCAGTTGTAGATAATACCCTAACTCTCTTGTTTAAAACAAACATTCACGCACACATTACCCATCTGTTATTTCTGTAATGTCTACGTTTATTAATTAGAGCTAGCAACCAAATATTATATATAATTCATAGTTTAATAATTGAGGGGGTCGGGAAAAAAACAGTACAACTCTCATTTGACGACAAAATATGTTAGAAGTGATTTCTGGTTACACACCACGTCTTGAACTACTAGTTGTTTTTATAGTTAATCAAGACCTTGGGATAACTAATATTCATTAATGTTTTACTTATTTTTTATAGCTTGATTTCAGGATTTTATAAATGTTTAAATAGTTTATTATTATTTAGCTAAGCGTCTTACTACCCGTTCGGGCTATACGCTTTAAGTACTAGTTGCGCTAATGGATTAGGGACCGATAAGGTTGAATTATAGGAAATGAACCCGCATTTGCGTGGAGGGGGAACCATTTAGGGAAAACCTTCCCCAGTTCACCCGACCGAGATTCGATCCTCGATCTCCCCGTCCTCAGCAGTCGAGTTCAACAAGGCTATTGCGTTAGCCAACTACGCCACCGATTTAAATAGTTAAAATATCCCAACTAAATCAATGAGGGCTATAATGTTCTTACCCCAACCCTACTCACTTATCAATCGACCACTAAACTTAATTTATATTTATATCAAATCTATTTTTTTAAACAATGTTAACAGCTCTAAATTGTCCTGATTTAATTTATAAGGCCATTAGTTAATGATGAATGTTTGGCTATTTTAAGAGGGGAATAATATTTTTTTTCTATTTGATTAATTAAAATCGAATTAAATAACCGTTACAAACATTACACTTATATTTCTTTTACGCTGAAATTTAGCAGTCTTTTGTTTTGACGCATTAAACTATGTCCTTATCTTATAAGTCACTCCAATATGGGAAACGTGTATAGTAAGGTTGCTATATTTTAGGACAAAGCGTAATGTACATTTGAAGCCATAATAAGAGGCCGGATTAGAGTGTACAAGGCTGGGGCGGGAACTTACTTTTCAACGAGTAAAAAGTTTGAATTCGATATTCCTGTCCATCTCGATTATGAGTCATAAATTTTTACTTTTTTTTTTCGATTCACTATTCCTATTTCTCGGCTTTTATAACTAATAATAATAATATTTAGCACCGCGTCCTACTACCCGTTCGGGTTATACGCTTTAAGTACTAATTACGCTAATGGATTAGGAATTGGGAAGGTCTAATTATAGTAAGTGTGCGCGCATTTGCGTGGAAGGAGAGTGGAAA
>CABFVX010000002.1:1004440-1019594 GCA_902151425.1 Timema shepardi | reverse complement strand
CCCCCACAATTTGACGCTAACGCTTCAAGTTTTCTTAAAATGTCTTACATTGGTACTTTAAAGTGCGTATAAATTTGGTGATTATGTTTTTTTTATATAAATGTAGTATGCGAAGTAATTTCTCACCAACCAAAAAAGTAATTTACACGTTTTTTTCTTAAATTTCACTCTCGTGAATATACAGTTGTTATTATTAATATTATTACTGAACGACTTAATTTAAAGGATACTATAAAAGAAATTGGGCATGTTAAGAGGATGAGTGAGGATTGAGTGATGAAGCAAATATATGAAGGTAGAGTGAGTGGATCAAAAGGAAGAGGTAGGTCATGCAAGACGTGGCTAAATGTGATAGACTAATGTGTGAAAAAAGAGAACCAAAAAGAGCATGTACAACTCGGTGTATGGATGTTGTTGAAGCGAAGGGGGTGTGCAAGGATAGGGAAGTCTGGAGAAAGTTAGTGAGGATGGATTAAGTACAGAGTTGTTGTTTTTTGAGATACAGGAACAGTTTCTTAACTACCCTATAAGGGAACGGCGTGATTAGGTATGTATTCATGTAGATTAAGGAGAAGGTATATAGGAAATGTACCCAATATAACGTGAGTGTAGACAAGAAAAACCCTCCTATAGATGCCTGGCTGGTATTCGAAGCTTGATCTACCTGACACTAACATCCCAAACAATACGAGACTAATGTCTTAAAACTGCGGTCCCCGCTCTGTATGTTTACAGTTATGGAAGAACTAACGTTTCATTTTCGTTTGGCTTTTGGGATAGTAGCTTTTTTTTTTAAGAAAGCCAAGTAAATTATTTAAATTGCTCCGAGAACGCATTGTACTTCAACAAGTAGATTTAAAAATAGCATAAAAATAGTTAGTCACTTGAAATTATGAAAACATTTTAATTATCTGTTTTGACAACTTAGCAATTCAGTTTTTGTTAAGAGTGTTTTAAAGTGGAGCACGAAATAAATACAAACTAATTATGCCACTCGAATAATTACGTATCCTAAACATATGAGAGCATATCCCTCCTTAAATTGGTCGACATCCCCTTCCATGGTGAAAAGGCTTCTCTGTACGTTTCGTTTTCTACCGCTAGAATGTGCTGCAGCATGCCACTGCAAGTGCTGACATCTAGTGAGCGCCAACTAAACTCAACTTCTACCACGTAATTCCAATTTTTCAAAGGCACGAACTTGTGTCATTTTATTGATTCGGAATGTTAACATTAGTTCATCAACTTATTATTAATATTATTACTATTAGCACCGCGTCATACTACCCGTTCGGTTTATACGCACTTACGGTAATGTGTAATGGTAGGATGATTGTGAGATGAAAATGTAGGACCTACAGTTTAACGTGGGATCCGAACCAAGGTGGAGGCCTGGCATTCCCCACATTCACAAGATGTCTTGTCAGAGGTGAAGGAAGGGTTTGGTAATCAGATAAATCTGTGCCGGGACCGAGGATTGAGCCCCGGACCCCCAGCACAGAAGTTTGACACCTTACCTTTAGACCGCCAGGTCACCCTAATAATAATAATATTATTATTATTATTATTATTATTATTATTATTATTGACTATTGGAAGGTGCAAAACTCAAATAAAAATTTAAGTGGGTAAGATTATAAAAACTGTTAAGATAATGTTTAGGTTCCTTTTGGCTATCCAACTCTGACACTTGTTTGCTGAGTTTACTGTAGCAGTCTCATGTCCAGGCGAGTGGCACTGCTCGACTAACTTCCTAAATACCCTCTGGGATTGCTGATTACCTTCTAAGACATCTTGGTCACATTCATTGAGTGATTATTATATAAGAAATATACAATAATACTTTAATAATATAATCACGCTTGTTTGGTTTTTTCGGTGATGAGGTCGGTAATAAAATGACCACCTGGTAACTGGGGGTGACTTTTTCTAAACGGTTTCCCCCTTCTCCCTCCACCCAAATTATAACTACCCCACTGGTGTAGTTAAAAGGGAATAGGCCGGATGGTTGGTAAGATTCTGTAAAAATAGTAATTTAATAGCTATGATATGAACGCTTGTATGTTATCAAGGGGTCACGATGATCTCAAAAGACCAAATTTGGGGTCAAACCCATTAAAAGGTTCGAAAACACTGCTGTAAGTAAAGGCTTTACTGTTCGATATCAGGTTTAGGACTTCAAACGAGAATTTATCAAGTCCGATAAGATTTGGTCGTGTCCCTCTAAAAGAAGTTCCCAGGTGTTTATAGCACAGCTGTATAAGGTGCTTAAAATATTTGTTTTAATCTGTTTATCAATTATTATACTAATATAAAGCCACATGGCCGACTCAGTCACTCATTCACTCACTGACATTAATGTTTACCCACTTCCAGATGAGCTAGTAACTTGAAATTTGGCAAACTTATAACTTCTAAAAAATTCAAAATGTCGGAGCAACTTTTTTAAGTCGATGCGGACCTTTCTTTGGAGGTTTCTTGTGGCTAAACGGTAAGACCTATCAAAAAAACTGATTGCACCAGAGCTACGGATTTGTCAACATCCACAAGTTTGCTCCTATTACTTTTTGTCGTATCTCCATCGGTACTGCTACCCGTTTCAATAACCGTTTAGTCTAAGGCTTCACTCTCGCAATAGACTAGACTGTCAATCCGATAATGGTAAGATCAGGGCTCGAATCTTGGTCAGGTGTAATGAGGGTAGTTTTACCTAAAGACTTTTCTACTCTCCTTCCGCGCAAATGTGAGTACACCTTCTCTGAATTAAACCTTTCTCATTCTTAAGGTGGGGATGAAGAGAACGAGAGAAAAGGTAAGTGTTTTTTTTTCAGTTTTTGTATCAAATTTTTTTTTTTCGTAAAATAAATAAAACATTGCTTCAGTTCAAACATAGGTTTTAATTTTTTTTCACATGATGATATCAACAATTGTTGAATATCTGTCAAGAGCATTGCAACATTAAATATCAAACGTTTTATATAAAGAGATAAAATTGTCAGTAAATTTCAGGACATTCTTGACATATATTACAAAATTACTGTTAATAGCACCATATGAAGAAAATTATTCTCTATGTTTGTATACAAGCACTCTTTGATTAATTTCGAGCAAAAAAAAAGTGTTGATACAAAAACTGAAAAAACTCTGACCTTTTCTCTTGTTACCTGCATCCCCACCTTAATAAATTAGCTTAATTATTTAAAATGTGTAAATCCCGAATCGTGTAATAAGACCTGGTGCTAAGAAAAAATACAGTAGGACTATGAGCTGACCCCACTGAGACTCACCGAAAGCCACGTGGTTTAGAACCTCGGACTCCCAATAGACCAAATTAAATTTAATGGAAAGAGAAAAGTCGAAATCTTGGCTGAAGTGCAATAGGGCTTGGTTTTATATTCTCACTCCACGCGAATACAGGTGGGCTTCATACGAACAAACCTTTTTCGTCCTGAAAACTTTATTTTTGGTTGAAAATCGTAATTAAGATATCCTACTCCACTAGCTTCTCTAACCTTACCGTGGATGCAGTGTAGTCGAGTGGTAGTGGCCACGCAGGCAGGGGATTAGGGCGGAGGGGCGGCGGAGCTATGCCCCCGGGCACCGCCCCCCGGACCACGTCGTCGTCAGTGTCGGCCGACATGTGTTCCCTGTGTCCCCGCAAGAAGACCCTCCCCAAGAAGCTGGTGCGGTTCGACTCGTTTGTCGACACCTTCTCCATCTCCGAGTGCAACTCTGGCAACAACGTCGGGAGGGTAAGTCCGGACTTGAGACTTGTCTACTAGCTATGGTATGGCGAGATTCTGGAAGGAGGGACGTTTCGGAGGACCTATTCTACTATAATAGTATTATTATGGTAGGAAGGACGTGATCGAAGGTCTTTTTACCACCATAGTAGGATTATGGTAGGAAGGACGTGTTCTAAGGTCTTTCCTTACCATTATAGTAGGATTATGGTAGGAAGGACGTGTTCTTAGGTCTTTTTACTACCATAGTAGGATTATGATACGAAAGGCGTTTTGGAATACATTTTTTTACTACCATAGTGTTATTAAGGTTGGAAGAACGTGTTAGAAGGTCTTTTTTTACTACCATAGTAGGATTATGGTAGGAGGGACGCCTTGGAAACCTTTTTTTACTACTATAGTGTTATAATGGTAGTAAGGACGTTTTAGATGGCCTTAGTAGGAATACGATATTAAGGAAGTTTAAAAAGGACTTTTTTTACTAACACAGTATTATTTTGGTAGGAAAAACCTTTTAGAGGGCCTTTTTTACTACCATAGTATTATTCTGGTTGGAAGGACGCTTTAGACGGCCTTAGTAGGAATATGGTAGAAAGGAAGTTTTAGAAGGCCTTTTTTTACTATCATAGTATTATTTTGGTAGAAAGGACGTTTTGGAAGTACTTATTACTACCATAGTTTTATTTTTGTAGGAAGTACGTTTTAAAAGGCCTTTTCTACTACCATAGTTTGATTCTGGTTGGAAGGACGTTTTGGAAGGCCTTTTTTACTACCAAAGTTTTATTCTGTTGGAAAGGCCGTTTTAGGAAGGCTTTTTTTACTATAATGGTATTATTCTGGTACGAAGGTCGTTTTGGAAGGCCCTAGTAGAATTATGATAGAAAGAATATTTTGTGAGATCTTTTTTTACTACTATAGTAAGATTCTGGTAGGAAAAAAGGCCTTGGTAGTAAAATGTGGTAGCATAAAATAGCAGCCATGTTTACATTTAAAACACAGCTACAATAATTAGCTTAGATTTCACTTTCTTTTTTCTTCCTACTAGTTTAATTTTTGTTATCTGTCCTACCCACCATAATCTGCGTGACTTTATTATCTTAACAATGTATTTTTATAAGTAGAGGCCATGTGAATCATCATTATGTTACCTCCTCTCCTCCTCAGTATCTTCATCCCTTTTTGTACCAAATTTCTTCCCGAAAACCTCACTTTCGAACATCCTAGAATGTATTTTCGTCATGTAATGTGAGAGACCACTTACCACAAACATAGAAAACAACCTGTAAAACTATTATTTTGTTCTGATTTTTACATTTCTTGAAAGCAGGCTATATGTTTTAAATATTATATTAATAAATTAAATGTTTAAGGTATATTTTGAAACAGTATATCAATATTTAAACAATGAATACACTGGGGGGGGGGGCATTTTAGTTAACCAACATTCAACTTTTGTTTCCAAACAAAATAGTTCTGATAGATTAAATAGCCACCAAGCGAAAGGTCCTGGGTTTTATTCCCGTGTCCTGGTGTAATTTTTCAATTTAGAGCATACACAATATTTCTTATTACTTTTGTTTTAAATACAAGGACTTAAACATCACTTAAAATTATTACCTGTGCTCTTACATCTAACTACGCCCAAGATCTTATGATAGCTACTTGTCTTACTTTATAGTAGATACAGTAGTCCTATGGCTTCTTTGGTGCTGACCGACTGCTTTAAAAAGTTACCAGACCAAATTACGTATCCCTACGCCAAACCAGATGATCTGCAAAAACATGTGTTTAGCAGCTGTCACTTCTGACGGTCAAAATTTATGTATATACCTAAATGTTTACTGTCAGAAGTCAGCTGTAAGCTGGCATTCAGCACCAAAGAAGCCGCGGGGCTACTGTAGTTCACATCGACCATGCGTATGGGACGGGACATATAATATTAAGCTTACTTCTGTTGTTTTAATGTTTTCCCGCTAGAGGGAAGCGTACTTGTATTTTGCACTTACCCTTTGGAGCGCAGCGCTGTTGACGGAGGCGACTGGAACTAAAGGTAGAAAATCAATTTCTGTTTTGCTCTAGGGGCTTGCAATAAGCTCAAGATGTCGGGACGAGTTACTCGTATCTTCAGAGTTTAGAAGTTTTCCGATTAGATCCCCGTTAGGGCCAAACATTTATTTTTTAAAATCAGTTTTATTTTCTTTCATTGTGGGGCTAAATGTGTTGGCTGAGGGACAATTTTCTTTGGTTTTTCTTTAAATATGTTGGTATGTGTTGCTAATATTCCAAAAGGGCATCTTAGTTACAAATACTGTTAGTAAAACCCATTTTTAATAATAAGGACCTATTTTGAAGGATATTAACACTATTAGATCTACTTTAACGTATTCATACGTCAGATCACGCAACATGCAGATGTATCGTTTATATATATATATCTATAAATTAACACCGATTAAATAGTGAAATCTTATATATCTAGACCTCAAAATTATGTGTGTGTGTAAAAAGGTCATTTTTTTTAAATTAAAATTGAACTATAATTTGTACTGTTCGCAATACTCTATGCAGAGTACGTACAGTAGCCCCATGGTTTCTTTGGTGCTGACTGACAGTTCACAGCTGACTTCTGACAGTCAACATTTAGGTAAATACCTAAATTTTTACTGTCAGAAGTGTAAGCTACTAAACACATGTTTTTGCAGACCATATGGTTCGGCGTAGGGATACATATTTTGATCTGGTAACTTTTCAAAGCCGTCAGCTATGAGCTGTCAGTCAGCACCAAAGAAGCCATGAGGCTACTGTAGATATAAACCCTACTGTATAGAATATTCGTCATAAGAGTGGTGGTATTTTGAAGCTATCAAAAGTTACCAAATCTACTCATATGTATCCATTCACCCAATCATATAACTTTCAAGACCATACTTTAATTATTTGTCCTCACTTTTGGATGTAAAAACTTTCCCAACAAACAATTTGTATAGCTTTGTTTTTCTCTAAACCGTTTAGATTTATTCTGCTAACTGTCAATTAGCACCACTCCTATGGTGAATGTATTGTACATAAGTCGAAACATACGTAAAAAATAGTGTTTGTAACACTATCAACACAGCAGCAACAAAGCTTATGTTTAATCTATCTATTTAAATAAATACAATTAGATTACATACACAAGGTAATCACTATTATCAGCATAGACTTTAGTTACACTTTGTTTATCCCGAAAAGTGTCAAGTTAACTTACCTTACTTGTTTTCACTATGGTGCAGCTTATCTAGTAAGACCATAGTGTAGTCGGTCATGGTAAGACTAAGCTTTCACAGTGAATGAAGTGATACTTATAGAAAAATTTATAAATATACTTTTATCTTTTCATACGTCAAATCATATATGTGATTTTCTATAGGTTTATAGATCTAGTGTATTGTTTGAGCTTCACTAATTATACCAAGGTGCGTTTCAAGAGATCTTTGTTCTTAATTAATTTGATCGAAAAATAATTAATTAATTAAAATAAGTTAGCCTAATTTTGAGAATAATTAGATATTTCAGAGTTCAAAACTGTAAACTTTATCCTCTTTAAGTTGATTATATTTATTTTCTCTTTACTATACATAATATTATTATTCCAAACATATATGTGTTGTCCCTTTTCCAAAATTTATTTAAAAAAATAATATAAACTGCTGATTTTGAAACCATTTAACCCCTTCCTCTTCTTAAAGCCTAATATATAGTCGGTATTTGGAGGTCAGCCAAAACCCCATTTAACTTTGAACTGTTTGTTGTTCCTATACTGCGAGATTGGCTCATTATTGAGACTAGACTATAAATACTACTTTTAATATGGTAGCCACCTACTTCAGTGGCCGCATGGTCCAATGCAGCGGGTCCCAAACTTTATTGACTCGCGAACCCCTTTCACAAACTTCTGAGTTGCGCGAACCCCCGGTAGATATCCATAGCCACGCACTTAATTTTATACCTAATTTTTTTTATGAAATTGACCTATTAATTGTAATCAAAATGTTTAACACCTTTAAATTAACATACTATAGCTCTGTTAGGTACTTTTCGATACCCTATAAAAAATAATGAAATAATATTGAAACCACTTAATTAATAGTTTAAATAACTATACATGGGTTTTAAAAATTAAAATTGAAATTAAATATTCAAAGTAATGTAGTAATATTTTATCATCTTTACTGTCAGAATATTTACACATTTCACATGGGTTTTTTTAAAGTGGTACCGCAAATTTCTGCTTTGACATAACTGAAATACCTTCCTTCGATCACAAAAGGCCATGACGATTTAAGTTTAAAAATTGTTAACAAATTTTAACAGTATTTCGTTTAATTCATTCTCGAATTCCTCTACATCCATTTCTATTTTCCAGTTTCGAAAAATCTGATAAAAATACATAGACCATATTTTTTTTAATTGAATAAGGTATTTGACTATACAAAACATTTTTAACTTGTACCCTATAAATTCTTGATGTCCAAACAGGATCACAAAATTTATCACTATTAGACAACATTGAAAATGGGGTCTTGAAAATAATTGAGTCTAATTTATGTTTGACACTAACATTAAGAGGGTCTCCACTAAATAAATAATTCATTTGTTCCACTCCTAAACGATCAAAATAAGGATCATAAATTACTACTACGCTTTTATTTATGGCTTTTATTACAAAAACTCACATTAACTAATGCATCAGCGCAAATAGTTAGAAATGTACTTTTTTGAGAGTTAGGGGGTCCCCAAAGATAAATAACCCCAGATTCCTCATGATCTCTATTCAAAGTTTTATATAAATTTGCTAAAAACATTCTTATATCTTATTTATGTTGATCAAGTTGATATAGTAACAATGCTGTTACTATTTATTTAGTTTGTTCAAGAGTTAAATATGCCTTTCTTACATTACAAGTAACTGATTTAAAATATAGATTTTTAACAGAATAATTACTGTTTAAGCCCAGTAACCATTGTTCTAAATGCATTAAATTCATATTATTTATTCCTACCTCCACTTTGTGAATTAGTTTACTGAACTGAACTTCACTTAAAAAAAACTATACAAATTGCTTATATAGTCTTCCTTTAACACACACTTTTTTAAAGGTACAATAATATTAGTCAGTAGACAAAATTCTGCCCTGCTGGATACCGCTTGACTTATAGATAAGGTCGATTTTCTTCTTTCCTTTTGAGATGATCCATCTCCCTCCCTCCCTCCCCCCCGCCCCCTCTTGAAGACGTATTAAACTTTGCGAGGAACACTTCGATGGTGGCGGATAGGGAGTCTCCAAATCGACCCAGTTCCGGATGTCCACCACACAATGTTTCCATTTCTGGGGCGATGCCACAACATATGCGGGGTAGACCTTCAGCCCCATATGGTGGCTCTTTTGGACCGGGCCCTTGAATTTTGATGTGAAAAGCTACTGATGACTTCGCACCGAAGTAATGAAACAAATTTCTGAAGTAATAAGGTCCGAGACTCGGTGAATTTGATTAGCTTTGAAGTGTACCGAGGGAGAACTGTGAATCCTGAGAGAATGGCACAGTCGCATTTTTTTTAATGTCCAGTTACAGTCATGGACGATGTGGATGTGGTCCCAATTTGCAGTGTCTCGTTCATGTTTGTAGATGATAGAGAATCCTATTTTGCACTTTTATTGCTTGCTAAGCAGTTTATAATGGAGTCTTCTAGGGTCGGTAACATCTCCAACAGGGATAATGTCGTGCAAGATAACCGCTCTTGGATTGCAAATATCAAGTCTTTACAAGTATTTTGTCCATCTACAAGAAAACTTTCGAACATATTGCAATGATACTGTTTTGGACACACCTCATATATTTAAAAAAAAAGTCATGGATGAAGTGTATTTTTCTTTAAAGAACTGTATGTAAAATTTACTCTTAATTCTTCTTCCATGGAGAATCATGCGCTTTCAGAAATAGTTTCAATATATTGCGCTTTAAACTTTTTTTTTCCTTAAAAGATCTTCTCCGTTGTATTAGAAAAATCGTGTGACAGGCTGGCTCCCTCTGCCCAATAGGAAGCCAGCCTTCACAACATCAGGTTGCCAGGAGTTTTTCTATTAGTTAGTTTTGACACTGGTGACAAGGGGTCCAAGAAGCAAGGGGTAGGTCTTATTTAAGCCGCTTGTGCCATCAACACAGAGTAATACAGAAAAACCCTGCACAGTACTCAGACAACAGAACATTATAATATCACAGAAAAACAGTCTGTAAATTAACAAAAAAAAAACTGTATAGTTTAATACCAAACCTTCAGTACCAAAGGTGTAATCATCTAATAAATCGTGTGCAACATTTAAAGTCTTAATCATTTTATAAGAATAAGAATAATAAATAAACAGATCACATATCCGTATGATAAGTGTGTAGTAGGGCGTGTACGCGTCATCATCATAAAACTTGGTATCGTCCATATCCGCATAAAATATCACAATAAAATCCCGTATCGTATTAATATCTATCAGTTCTGCCAGGAGAGGTCTTTCCGAAGTAATCAACAATTTCACACTCACCATTGGTTCCTGACTCCATGATACAAATTTATCTGGAAGTGAAAACTATAATCTTATAGTATTAAAAAAAACATTATTTCTGATTCTTTCTTTTAGATTTTATTTTACGTTTAACTAGCGCATGTTCTACTATTTGAGAACACGGTGGTGTATCTACTCTTTCAGGTTCGCAATCACCCATTATCTGGTTTTGACGGCTGTTGATCCGAGGCTGGTTGATCTCCTGTTGGGTCGGTCTGAAGTACTGAGGTGTAAAAAGTTTTCAAACACTCGTCTTCAATATTTTTTTTCTGTTTCATCAACAAATAATGTTTCGAGACTATTATTTTAATCCAACGTTGCTTCTTCTATTGATTGTTTCCAAACTAAATGTTTCCAATACCAATCTGTTACAACTTTACAATAACGAAGACTACTCTCGCAAGAATATGATTTTCAAAAATGTGAAAAACAACCGGTTTGACACAAATGAAGTGTGCTACCCTGTGCCCCCGGCGCACTTTTTAGGGAAGCACTTTGTAGCACCTCTTCACGTGACTTAGTGAGAAGGATGCGCTTGCTTTGGATGGCGCTGAGCTTTAAAGTCAGGAACTACAGTCGATAAATAAATTCTCATACCACTTTCAGAACTGAGCCTGTTTCGGTATTTATTTTTTTAAATAGGCATATGAAGAAATATATTTCTTGCTCAAATATGTAGAAGAAAATGGTAACAAAGCTGTGATGGCTTTATTCTCTAACACTGGGAACAGCTCGTTTAAACTTAACCAGAAAATAATTAATAACAAAGATGTATAGCTTTTATTTGATTCAAAATCGGTGAAAATTTCAAGGAGCTTCTCTTTTTCACTCAAGCGTATGTGGAGGATCTCAAAACAACTGTCTCTACCAGGGGATTTCGAATCCAATTGTTATTATTGGACATGGCTAGGAAATATTCTCTGAAGGTTTTCCAAGTCGTTCTTAACATTTTCGTCCAAAGAAAACTAATCTTTTACCATGAAGTCGTGAAGGGTATCAAAGCACTCCATTTGATTGTTAATTAAACATGTTTCTCAAAAGTTAATATTTTATGAATAACTCGATACGGCCTTGCACAATAAAAACGTTAGGTCTAAACTTTTCAATTTTGATAAATAACCCAAAGCCTGGAGCCACATTTGATCTTGCATACATTTTTCTTTGTGAAAGTGATGGTTGATAAAGAAAAACTTTGTGTTCAAGTTCAAACAAGCTTGTAATAAAGAATCTTGCCTCAAGATAATCATATGACTTCAGTGTGAGACGATAAACAGTTGTAAATGCTTCCCATTTCCTCACAAAGTTCTGCAAAGATCATACGTCACAGAAATATTTTCGCAAACCCCTTGGAAGATTTCGCCAACCACTGGTCTAATGCATCACTGTCATGTTAGAGTAGACTGCCGATATCAGGGATACTGGGGCTCAAATCCCTGTCCAGTGTACCGAGGGTTTTTTCCAAAATTGTTTTGCACGCTCCCTCCGCGCAAATGTGGGTACACTTCATCTAAATTCAACCTTCCTCATCCCTAGCTAACTATCATGGATAGTAAATATGCGTAAAACCTAAGCAGGTGGTAAGACGAAGTGCTAAAAAATGGTAGCCTCTGGAAATGTTTATGATTATTGTATCCAATGATTTAATTAGATACCACATTCAAACTCAACAAATAATTTTACAAGTTTTCCAAAAGATGACATCCACATCTTTTATATGGATTGTACCTTACTATAAATAAATATTCTATTATTTAAATAACGAAATAAAAAGTATGTCAATGTAGAAAATATATTTTTACTAAACCTCAAAATACTGTATTCTATTTTGGTCCTACTCAAAAACACGTGACTTAAGTAACATTCATTTTCATTCACTCAAAATATACGATTTTTCTTTCGTTTGAATCATCATATATTTGCGTGGGGTTTATAAAAGAAAAAAATATATATCCCTTAAATTTTTCGTTAAGACTTGCGCTTTGAATATAACTCAAAAACATATAGAAGAATGTCATGACCTTTCATTTTTTTTTGCCTTTTCCACGAACGGGGATAGGAGAGGGGGGTAATAGAAAAATAGGTATGGAAAAAAGTGAATTCTATTTTGTGCGAAAAACGTCGTTTAACCCGAAGATACGGCGTCGTGATGAATGGCTACAAGGGAAAGAGTTCTTTTAAAAGGAAAAACGGAAAAAGGAAAAAGGGTTAAAAAGTTTTTTTTCTTCATCTTCTTCTTCCATCCCAACTCCCCTACCCTTCTCCCATGCCTTCGTTTTACGTTTAAAGGCTTTGAATGTGAAATGTGTATGTTGGGGGGGGGTTGGGGTCATATATAAAGGGGGGAGGGAAGGGATTGCGGGTTGGTTTGTCATGCGGTTTCCGAAGTTTATTCTTCGGTCTTGTTGCCTGGGAATAAATCACATTATAAGACTTTAGTGCCTTAGATAAAATCCTATATATATTATAGTTAGTCCTCCATCTTAACTCTAGGTTGTCTTTTATTTCAAACTCGATGGAATGTGAGCATCAGAAGACTTTTTTTATTTTTCCTCCCCCACCCCCCTCTCCCATAAAACAAATGGCTCTTAATTCTAGAAGAATCAATGAAAGTTTTTCGAATCTGCCGACGAGTTACTCGACATAAATTCTAGGGCATGGGTCCCTCTTGAATTATTCAGTAAAAATAGGGTGACGCGCGCTATTGGTTGATTGAGGGTAGCGCACCTTGATATTGATTTAATGTGGGTGCTCGTGATGGAATGACTGACATGTTGTCCATACTAATGAAGGGATTGGAGGGAACGCGAGCTCTAGGCAGTATGTCTGCAGCTTTTAACACTTTTTTTTTGTCAAAATAAATCAAACTATTTTTCCAGTATAAACATAAGAGTTTAATTTTCTTCATATGGTGATATCAACAGTTTTTGAATATCTGTCAAGATTTTTCTGGAATTTAATGAAAACGTTTTCTCTTCATTTAAAAAGTTTCTCATCTAATGTTGTTATGTTCATGAAAGATATTCAACAACTGTTGATGTCACCATGTGTTAAAAAAAATCTCCCCTCAAACAATATATTACTTATTTGTCCTAAAAAAAATATTTTTGCTATAAAAACTGCAAAAACACTTACCTTTCCTTACGTTTTTTACACTCCCACCTTATATACAGTACCCGTCACAGATTTATCTGATTACCAAACCCTTCCTTCACCTCTGACAAGACATCTTGTGAATGTGGGGAATGCCAGGCCTCCACCGTGGTTCGGATTCCACGTTAAACTGTAGGTCCTCCATTTCATCTCACAATCACCCTACCATTACACATTAGCGTAAGAGCGTATAACCCGAACGGGTAGTAAGACGCGGTGCTAATAATAATAATAATAATATATACAGTATTTTAGTGTATAAAAAACCTAAGTGTTCGTAAGTTTTAATTGGAGGTGCCATTGGGAGGGGAGTATGGCTGACTCTAGCTCGGAATGCTGCGGTTCGTTTACTATCTTGACACACTGTGAAACAAATTTTTCCATAATGTAATTTTTCATTATTTTTTTTTCTAGATCATTTTTGAGAATTTTAATAAACGTTTTACCCCTATTTTTGTCGCCTTAGACAATGTATATTTTTTTAAATATGAATAAACTACTTTGTAAATAAATGTTTTGGAAAAGGAAGAATTGCAGCCCTTTATGTCAAAATAGTTTTAAAATATCTTAAGTTTGAGTTTTTTTTAGGCTGTGTTCCGAAACCTTATCTCATTCGTCGCCACGTTTATTATATGAACTTAGGGTTTAGAGTTTGATTTTTAGGATCGGAGAAAAAGTGTATAATTGGTGAGATTTGGCCTTCCTCTTTCACAGTTAATAATTGAATGACGAAGAACTGATCTTTGGTGCTGATCAAGTGCTAAACTCGGTCCACATGCAACGTTTTATTACTCACTTGTGACTCTGTAAGCAAAACTGTGTAAAACAAAAAGTTACAGTTCAACGGAGTGTTTTTAGCACGTTTTTTCGCAACTCAGTTCCACGGAATACATAATGGAAGAAGAGCTAGTCTGGTCAATTGTCACTATTTTTCTCGCAAAAAGAAGGCAAATTAAACGTTTCGATTGCACGTGACTCTCAAGATGATCTAACCTTGGCTACTGAAACAAACCAAACAGAAATTTGGAAGTTTCTATAAAAAAAAACTCGTGTAAACATTGACCAAATCAGTCATCGTCAAACAATAAAAAATTAATCAAGGGAAAATAGAAAACAAAACTTGTTATCCCCAATATCTTTGTTCCTGCACCATTATAGAATGAAAACCTAGCAACATGTGTAGAGAAGACAGAGGGTAGTGTCCATACACACGAGTTTGTGCACTTCACCGATAAATATGCTGTTGACCTCAGTCTCTCGTTTCCGTCTACTGTCTCCTCGCATTTCACATAGTTGAAGATTTTATTATCCACAAGCAACATCTTGTCTGCGTCTTGAACTCCGCGGGCAAAACTTTGTACCAAACCTTGCGTGTGACCCTGGCCTTAATCTAGTTTTTGTGTGAATGAAATCGGTTCAAAATTCGCACGTTCGGCAACATCATTTACACACATAAAACATAAAGGTGTGTTCACGTCTCTAACAAAATATGTTAGTTACGTGTTCTACTTTTTTTTTATCTGTGATGTCTTGGAACATTCCTTATTCCTATGTTTCCCGCAACACACCGACATTCTAGCAGGAAGTAGTTTCCACTTTCCCCTCTCTTTTTTTTTCCTGTGATCTTATAGCAGCATTCAGGGAACGTTGTTTATCCTACCTCCC
>CABFVX010000002.1:979420-1004352 GCA_902151425.1 Timema shepardi | reverse complement strand
CCCCCAACCCGTTTTTCACTCCTGCTGTGACCTTAAAGTACCCCCTTCCTCTTTTCCTCTCCTCTACACATGGCGTTAGTGGAGTCAAGATTAGAAGCCATCCCTCTGAAAGTGTGTTATTAAATTCCACGTGCCACCCGCGGCTTTCAACCCCCTACCTCCCTTCACGCTAAGGGTAACCCTTTCAGTGTCTTATATCCCGGCTTGAAACGTAGCTATTTTTACTCCACCCCTGTGCAATATGGTCCTTTAACTTCTATTTGGTGACGCTTGGGGAAGATGATGATGATGATGATGATGATGATGATGATGATGATGATGATGATGAGGGGTAGTTTTCGTGGGGTGTAAATAACAATTGTAGAACAAGATCAAACAAACGTTATGATCTTCTAAAATAACTCGATACGAGAATTTAATTTTAGAATATTGTCAAAACTACGGTGAGATTAGAGGAAATCTGGTTTTTTAGTTAATTTTATGAACTAAAAGTAAAATTCCTTTTAGAAATCGGTGTTTGAAGTCATCAATTAAAATGTTTTAAATTTATGAAATTTGAAAATTTATCATTGTAGAAAATTGGGATCCCCCTTTCACAAATGATGAAATAGGGATTGTAAGGCTGGAGGTTGTGTGTGTTTTAGGTTAGCTAATAGGGCGTGCGTGTGCTTGCTGTAATTTCACAAAATGCGCGTTAAAAACTCAAATAATAATTTTAAAAAACATTACCTATTAAATGGACCACAAACTATTGTTTCTAGCAAACTCTAACCACTAAGGCTACTCAAATCAAAACAAGACAACTTAGACATAGCCATAATCGTATCACTAAATTCATCCGGAACGAGGATAGAATTGATTTTAAAAAATCATATTTTATTTTATACTTTATTTAGTTCTAATGAAATGTCATAATCTGTGACGTCATTTCTTATATTTATAAAAGAAAAGTTTTTTTTCTAATATATCTATAACATCTACCTAGGGAAAAATACACTGTTCTATTAACAAAAGATTGATTTTGTTTAAGTAGAATATAACTGTAAATACTCTACAATATTAGCGTTATGAAAAGGTAGCTCACAAAAAAAAAGTTTAAAAAACCTTTCTTATTAAAAGCTATATTATATGTTAGAATATTATAGTTCCTTTCTTATTCCCCTAGCCCCACTTCCAAAAACTATCTCCCTTCCCCCCACTCCTTAGTTTAAAGAGTTCAACCACAGTACAGTTACTAGAGGCCCTGATTTGATTCCAAGATCTCCCCAAAATAACTTTTTACTTAGTGTATGGGTTTGTTCTTGAATCATACTTTCAAGTCTCTGCCAGAAGTTAACGATCCGGCTAAAATCTGATATCCAGAGTTTTCATAAGTTCCCACATGAGGGGTTTTATGAAATTCGATATTTAACCCTAATATTAAGGGTAGTTTACTGCCTGGAAAAAAGATATAAAATAGATGTAATAAAAATCCTCTCAAACAATTTGTATTAAATATTTTATCCCGCCACTGTTTAACATTACAAACCAAATGGCAACCCTCCATCCCCTGTGAAAACTACTTCAAGGGTTCTTAAAGAAGCAGAAATTTACAATTTGTATTATATATACGTAAATATTTAAGATATAAAATAACTTATCATTTTAAATTAGAAGTACTATTAAAAATAAACTTATTTTAGTCTTGAATATATTTTTATAAAACCAATAGTTTCCAATCTATAAGCAAACATATATATATTTGTATGGGGTACTTACAAATATGAAAGGAATTGTTATTCTCTTTTATGACAAAGATGCTCCTATTTTTTTCAATTTATCTATAACATTGTGTATTATTACATTTATGTTCTTTGGTGGAGTGTTTCTGCAATAGTGAATATTATTTATTTTCACAAATTTCTATATTTTATGATTAAAGCCAGAGAGAGAAACTTTGTGGTGCACCGTACCATTTGATTTAATTTGTAATGCGCATGCGTAACGTAAATCTCCCGTAGCTATCAACGAGAATCCTCTCGCTCACACGAAGAATTTTTCCAAACGTTTGGATCACAATGGAACGAATGTATGGTTTTGATCCCCTCCAACAGATATATCCGACGCACACAGCTTGTCACCTATATACACACATTATTTTTTTCATCCCCCTACCCTTTCGCAAGCCTTTTTAAAACATTGCGCCCTCTCACGGCACGCGAGATAAAGATAAATAATGTTCCTGCCAATCTCCATAATGCAGGGGAATTTATTTTTACTTTCTCTCTCTGTCTTTTGTAGGCCGGCGCAGTTTTTATTGTTGGTTTTTTTTCGCTATTTTTTGGTGGAGTGTTCGTGCCGAGCCTATGAAGCGCTAGTAAACGCCATCCGCAGAAGATATATAAATAAAATATGGTCATTTCTACTATATATGCTTAGGCCTACATATAAAACCTAACTTACCGATAAAATGTGATTCTAATTTTGACTTGGGGACGTGAGGTGAGATAAATTATACTGTCTCCTTAGCTGCGTCTGAAGGATGGAACAAATACATAATACTGTCTCCTTAGCTACGTCTGAAGGATGGAACAAATACATTATACTGTCTCCTTAGCTACGTCTGAAGAATGGAACTGATAACTGAAGAATGGAACTGATAACTTATACTGTCTCCTTAGCTGCGTCTGAAGGATGGAACAAATACATTATACTGTCTCCTTAGCTACGTTTGAAGGATGGAACAGATAAATTATACTGTCTCCTTAGCTACGTCTGAATAATGGAACAGATAACTTATACTGTCTCCTTAGCTGCGTCTGAAGGATGGAACAAATACATTATACTGTCCCCTTAGCTACGTCTGAAGAATGGAACAAATACATTATACTGTCTCCTTAGCTACGTCTGAAGGATTGGAACAAATACATTATACTGTCTCCTTAGCTACGTCTGAAGGATGGAACAGATAAATTATACTGTCTCCTTAGCTACGTCTGAAGGATGGAACATATAAATTATACTGTCTCCTTAGCTACGTCTGAAGGATGGAACAGATAAATTATACTGTCTCCTTAGCTACGTCTGAAGAATGGAACAGATAAATTATACTGTCTCCTTAGCTACGTCTGAAGGATGGAACAGATAAATTATACTGTCTCTTTAGCTACGTCTGAAGAATGGAACAGATAAATTATACTGTCTCCTTAGCTACGTCTGAAGGATGGAACAGATAAAATATACTGTCTCCTTAGCTACGTCTGAAGGATGGAACAGATAAATTATACTGCCACCTGAGCTACGTCTGAAGGATGGAACAGATAAATTATACTATCTCTTTAGCTACGTCTGAAGGATGGAACAGATAAATTATACTGTCTCCTTAGCTACGTCTGAAGGATGGAACAGATAAATTATATTATCTCCTTAGCTACGTCTGAAAGTATGGAACAGATAAATTATACTGCCACCCAAGCTGCGTCTGAAAGATGGAACAGATAAATTATACTATCTCCTTAGCTACGTCTGAAAGATGGAACAGATAAATTATACTATCTCTTTAGCTACGTCTGAAGGATGGAACAGATAAATTATACTATCTCCTTAGCTACGTCTGAAGGATGGAACTGATAAATTATATTATCTCCTTAGCTACGTCTGAAGGATGGAACAGATAAATTATATTATCTCCTTAGCTACGTCTGAAAGTATGGAACAGATAAATTATACTGCCACCCAAGCTGCGTCTGAAAGATGGAACAGATAAATTATACTATCTCCTTAGCTACGTCTGAAGGATGGAACAGATACATTATACTGTCTCCTTAGCTACTTCCGAAGGATGGAACAGATAAATTATACTTCCAGCTGAGCTACGTCTGAAATAGTGAAGTCTAAGAAATTAGATAATATTGTAATGATATACAAAAGTGTTCTGGATTATACTTTTTCTTATTAAGTCAATAACCCGAAGGCGGGTTTGATGCTATTTCTATCCATTCAGAGCTGGGAAACCACTCAGCCCATCGGCTAGTTAGTGTTGCCTACACCATCTGGTAAATTCTACATGTACTAGAGGATTTCGGAAAGGGTGGGGGTTACGCATTACCGTTCATATTGAATATCTATGAGTGAGCGTGAAAGAGTCTACTAATTTTGAAGGAAAGTTATTTTCACACACCTTCCAGGGTTCTTTTACATGCCATGGTCGACACGGAACCGACGGAGTTAGTTCCTCTCCGAAGAAAGTTGTGCTACAAATTTTTATCACTCAAGAAAATCCCGTCAACCTCAGCTGGATTTGAACCCACGAACACCGAGTCCTGAGGTTATCTTTTTTTACCCAAAGACCACCAAGGTCGACTCCAAAATAAAGTAAAAGTTATATTGGTGTATATAAGGATACATTTATTATATAAAAAAACAATTCAACTTTAAGCTTTAAGGAGAGTTTTATTTAAACACTCTACGGCACGAATACGAAAGATTTCTCTCCGAGAAAGTTGAAGTCAAAATAATTAAAGAGTCTACTGAACCCCCCCCTCAAACACTTCCACCTCCTTCCACCCCTTCACTATAAATAACTCCCTCGTTTTACACTAACAAGAAAAGTTTTTCAAGCAAAGCACTCATTCCATCTCCAATTGAAGAATCTATCGTATAACTTCACGTTCTTACTCTCAACAACTCTGCACAAAGATCACGAAAACTTTAAAACGATCGTTTTCACTCAAAGTTGATTTCTCGACATATCTATAATAAAAGATGGATAGTATCCGACACTCATAACTTCTTCCTTTAACCTGTAGTTTAAATCAAATATAAATGTTTTAATCTTTCGAATGAATTTTAAATCAAATTATATCAAGATTGTAAAAATAAATTACCTTTTGTGGAAACAGAATATCACAAACTAAGCTAAACTTGACGATTTTTTTGATTATTCTTTTTAGCTATTTCATTTCGTTTTTTTTACCAAATAAAGACTGGTAAGTATAATTTGCTATTTTAAATTCCATTTATAGTTTCATGTGGCATAATTAATATGTTGAATCTTGCTCCAAAATAATCAAAAAATTCTTCCAAACGTCATTAAATGTTTTATTTTAGGTATTATAAAGATGGAATAAATTAACTATTTCAGTATGGGAGTCATAACAAAATAATGACGGTCTAGGTTAAGCGTGTGGTTATATTTACTTTAATGATCCTTTACTACTAGTTTTAGGGTATACATGGATGTTTGGTCCAAAAAAAAGGGGGATGAAGGTATTGGGAGGTTGAAAAAGATTACATATTGATGACTTTCATACCCTGTATTCATCACAAAATGTTGTTAGGATTATCAATTCTCGTCGATTATAGTGGGCAGGACATGCAGTGCGAATAGTTGAATCTAGAACCGTGTTCAGGGTATGACTGGATATGAATCGTTGGCATACTTTTGTGGCAATGAGCTCTCGAGCTCCTAATGTCATGGAGTAAGTTAGTAAGTATATTCCGCATAGGTGGACAATTTGATCTCACAGGGTAACTCTCTTGCAATAGTCTGCATTGCTGGTGACTAGAAGATAGGGGTTCGAGACATAACTGCTTACATTGAAGGTTATTTTTACTAATATGTTTATTACTCTCCCTCCACACCCAAATTCGGGTACTTTTCCTCCAAATTTTACTTTACTAATTCCAACCTAATTAGTGTGAATATGCGGGGAGTTTGGAACGATATTAATACACCTTGCAAACACACATATTATATTTAGTAATAATGTTGTTTTTTTAAATTAAAAATTGTTACAACCACCTATTTTTCAATCAAATAACGGTACAAATCGATTATCTCATTTAGACATTAATTATGGCTAATTTAGCTAATTTATTTTATGCCTCTTTTTACTATCCATCCCGGCTATCAACATTCAACCTATTTTACTTAAATGGGGTAGGTAAAACCAAGGTAAAGTTTAGAGAAAATGTATTCACATTTGCGTGAAAATATGATGGGGAACCATTAATTTATTGGGGGGTGGGGGTGGGGGCAGAGAACACCTCCATATATCCAGCTAAATAAACCTCCCCGGGACTGTCAAACCAGACAATACGATACAGACGCCTTTATACACTTGACCACTAATGCAAGCTTCATATATTATTGAAACAACTAAACAAATTTATTAAAATGTACCTGTAGCTTATGATTATTTATTTTACTATCGAGCAAAAATGTTAAGTTGACAGGCTTATATAAATATATCACTATTTTGAGCTACTTCCATCCATTCCACCTCATTACACCCTATCACAATCTAAAATAAAAAAGCTACTTTATATATATATATATATAAAGCAGATTTTTTATTTTAGTTAGTTACTAGACGAACTCCTTACTGAGACAAAATATAATAGTTTGCTTATTTTGATAGATTTAAAGAACTAATTTACTTTTTTTTTACGCTTTTCTTCGTGTAAGCAAAATAATTTCACTAGCTTCCTTCCTCAATAGCCCTCCAACTTTGATAACTTCCCACTCCTATTCCTTTGCGTTCTGCCCTTGTTTAAATATCCCCAAGACCCGTGAGTTGTAAAGAATAAATAATTTCCTCTGAGTTATTCCTCTCCTCTTTCTTCTACCAAAGTATTGAGGGTAGAAAATAAACCCCACGTTAAACATATTTTTCTATGGAGGAAATTATAACTTATAAATAATAGAAAGGTAATTTGGTAATTTGTTGTATTTCTGTCTTACTACTCGTAGTACCTGTTATTATTCTAATAAGGTAAGGACGAGGAAGGAAGCATTTTAAAGATAATATACTCACATTGGCGTGGAAGGAGGGTGAGAAATAATCGAGGAAAAAATTATTGTCAGTAGACCCGACCAGGATTTGAACCCCGATCTCCCCATCATCAGCAGGACAGTCTAAAATGAGAGTGACGTCTTAGAGTAAACTGTTCGACTACTGAAGCGTGTCTGAATCTTTTTTTTAGCTCCGCGTCTTACTACCCGTTCAGGTAATACGTTTATGTAATAATTACGCTAATGGTTTTAAGTATTAGGAAGGTTATATTTCATTTTTTGCATAGTAATAATAATAATAATAATAATAATAATAATTGTATTTTCATATTTATTTAAATACTGAAAATTATAATTATTTAATCATATTATAGTATAAATCTATCGCGTCTATGCTATGTGTTGGAACCTGGAAGATATGCGATAGTGTTGTATAAGTGATATTATAAAAGGTTTTACCATAGCATCTTTCAGAATATCTATGAAAATTTAGCTGACGGAAGATTATTTAATAGATAAATTTGATTAGTAACATATTTTTTTCAATCTATTTCGTACCCTTCTATAACCATAGTAAACATTTAATCCCAGCACGAGCGAAGATAACAAAAAACTTGTTTCTTTCGATACCTATTCGATACCGGAGTGTGAGTACTGATATCAGTAAAAGTATCGAATAAAATTACTAGTATCGAAAGTAAAATATCGATATTAGTAAAGTATCGATACTTTTTCCCACATCCTTAGTCACGGGAAACGAACACACCGCTTCAACTAAATCTATTCAGTATTTGGTTCTCACTCCTGTAACCTGAACACGTCCCCATTTGAGTGACACTCTTGTTTCTTCCTCCCGCTCTAGTTTAGAATGCAGCCAAGGACTCTTACATAACTTTATTCGCGCTGTTTCGTTTTTAGTGTTTGTGTTTGGGGGTGTTTCGGTTGTCTCCCTCCAAACCCCTCACACATAATCGCGTTGAATTTGTTTTTTCCTCCTCTCAAGGACGTGTGAGCGTGTGTGTTTGCCTTGTCCTGACACTTGTGTCGTGGTGGTGTGTTTTGGTAAAAAAAAATATGCTGACTATAGTAGTCTCAAAATAACATGAACCTCTCCCCATTAGTTGTTTATCAAACACATATTCTTGATTTTGTCTTGATTACTTAACCGATACATAATTATATTTGTGTGGTTCCAAATGAGTGTGACATGATGAAAACAAATCTAGGGTGTTCTAAAACAATGTGTTTTGGAAGATATTTGGTCCACAAAGAGATGAAGCTAACAAGGAGTGGAGGAGGTTACACGATGATGAGCTAAATACCCTGTACTAATCACAAGACATTGTTAGGATAATAAAGTCTCGCAGATTATGGTAGGTATGACATGCAGCGCGAATGGGAGAATCTAGAACCATGTTCAGGGTATTCACTGACAAATACAACGGGAAGATACCGTCTAAAAGAGCTAAACTGAGATGGGAGACTAACATTAGAATGTATCTGATATAGATAAGGTGTAATATGGTGGACTGGATATAACTAGTTCAAGATATGGATAGCATATAATGAATTTTCGTCGATAGAGCTAGATCAAGATAGGGATATGTTGTAATCATGTGGACTGGATAGAAGTAGCTCAATATAGTGATAGAGTGTAATGAGATGGACTGAATAGAATCAGCTCAAAATAGTGATAGGAAGTAATGAGGTGGACTGAATAGAACTAGTTCAAGAAATTTATAGGGTGTAATGAGGTGGACTGGATATGACTAGCTCAATATAGTGATAGGGTGTAATGAGTTGGACTGGATAGAACTAGTTCAAGAAAATGATAGGGTGTAATGAGGTGGACTGAATATAAATAGCTAAAGATAGGGATAGGGTGTAATGATGTGAACTGGATAGAACTAGCTCAAGATAGGGATAGGGTGTAATGAGGTGGACTGGATATAACTAGCTAAAGATAGAGATAAGGTGTGATGAAGTGAACTTGATATAACTAGCTCAACATAGGGATAGGGTTTAATGAGTTGGACTTGATACAACTAGCTCAAGATAGGGATTAGTGAGAAAGGCAAAGGAAATTACTTCACTCCTCAATTCTCTCGTACGCCTCTTCAGTGCTGCCTAGACTGACGGCGGAACTGTTCAGGATCCAACCAACCTATTGGGTGAATACTATGCATACTTATTCTAAGAGGTAAGATAGAGATCAACACATGTAAAAAAATTGCCATTGATTGAAATATATCTTAAAGTAAAAAAAGTAACAGAAATTTTATCTGTACAGGTCTCCCGTTGCTCTATGGTGTATTTTTGTAAATACTTAACAGGTCATAAATTTAAATACATCCAGCCCCATGTTTTTGTATTCTATTAGTTTATTATCAAAATAGAACTATTGGTACTAATCTAAATTGGGTAACCCAAAGTGTTGGTTTTCTTAAATAATTACACTACAATATTTATATATAAATATTTACAATATAATTATTATAGTTCTATATCGAAAAAAAAAGCAACAAAAGGGATGTGTACTTTTAGCTTTGCCAAGTATTTAAACATATTATCCATGAAAAATGAACATATTTTGTACCATTTGTTTACTTTGAAAGGTATAAATCCTATCTCGCATGGTTTCACTATGGTTCCATCCACTTCGGTGGCCTCATGGTCTAAGGCGTCACTATTGCAATATACTATGCTGCCGATTACAAGGAAATCAGGTTTCAAATCCCGTTTGGGTGTACTGAAAGTGATTTTACATAAATGTTTTTTCCACTCTTCCTTCACGTAAATGCGGGTACAGTTTATCTAAATTCCACCTTCCTAATCTCTAACTCTCTAGCGTAATTAGTACATATACGTTTAAACTGAACCGGTGGTAAGACGCAGTGCTAAACAAAAAAAGGCCATGAAGGGTAGAAAGTGAACCTTGCATGGTTACACTGTGGTGCAGCTTCATAAATTAGTACCATAGTGTAGTCAATCAAGATAATTATCTTTCATTGCAAATGGAGTGTACATGGAAATTTTTTTTCTTTTCTGTTACTTTACTTAGGGAACGAAGACCTTGTTGTTAGGCTATTCCCGATTTGTACTCAATGTGTAGTCTATTAAGGCATATTACCTTGTCCGATTACACTATGGTCCCCTGTTACAAGTTACACTACAGTGTAATCAAGCAAGGTAATCTTGATAAATCTCTGGGTAAACGGATGGTGTTGTATTATGTGTGCTAAGGTGTTAGGGACGCCGCTTTATTGTAAGTAAAGGCTATTAACAGTTGGCACTTCATCTATAATCAGCTTTCGCGCATCACGTGACGACTAAATGACGTCACTCACTTCGGTGACCTTCGTGGTCTAACGCGCTACTCTCGCAGTATTGTTATTATTATTATTATTTATTATTATTATTAGCACCGCGTCTTACTACCCGTTCGGGTTATACGCACTTACGCTAATGTGTAACGGTAGGGTGATTGTGAGGGGAAATGGAGGACCTACATTTTAACGTGGGATCCGAACCACGTTGGAGGCCTGGAATTCACACATTCACAACTTGTGATTGATACACGTCTTGTCAGAGGTTGAAGGAAGGGTTTAGGCAATCAAATCTCTCGCAGTAGACAAGACTGCTGATGACGAGGAGACCGAGGTTCGAATCTCTGCTGGGTGTAATGAGGATATTTTTCCCCAAAATGATTTTCCACTCTCCCTCCACGGGCGTAGACTTACTCTGAATATAACCTAACTAATCCCCCAATACTGTTAGCGTATCTGGTATATAAGAGTATAATTTGAACGTAGATTAAGACGCGGCGATAAAAAAAAGAAATAATGTATCTTCTAACCGTAGTGTGTCCCAATATAATTATCGGTGACCTGGCGGTCTAGGGGTAAGGTGCCAGACTTCTGTGCTGGGGATCCGGGGTTCAATCCTCGGTCCTGGCACAGATTTATTTGATTACCAAACCCTTCCTTCACCTCTGACAAGACATCTTGTGAATGTGGGGAATGCCAGGCCTCCACCGTGGTTCGGATTCCACGTTAAACTGTAGGTCCTCCATTTCATCTCACAATCACCCTACCATTACACATTAGCGTAAGTGCGCATAACCCGAACGGGTAGTAAGACGCGGTGCTAATAGTAATAATAATAATAATATAATTATCTACGTGTGAGATCGATTAGTGTCTAAAGCTAAACGGTGATCGACCACGGCTGAGTTCTGATTTGAAGTCCACCTAGGTTACAGGGGTATATAACGAGTACCTTCTGAACGAGTTTTATTGGTACATGCCTGTCTTACTACCCATCCGGTATATCCTCATGTTAACACCAAAGGGGTGAGGAAACCATCAGTGAAGAATCACATCAGGGAAACCACACCAAGTGCACCTTGTCGATATCAGGATCTATATCTAGACTTACACCTTAGACTATTTTAACCTTCTGTTGAACCTTTAACTAACCACATTGGTAGGCATGTAGGTTAAATATTACCGCATCTGGGCGAGTTTGCTTGTGATGGAAAGATCAGGTTTCGAATACCGGCTGTGTGTAAATTTTCCTTAATGTCTCTCACTCTCTCCACATGGATTCGGGTACATTTATTAATAAAATCTACCTTACTCATTTCTATACAATTAGTATGAATATGCAGATAGCAAGAGACAATATTCACACATGCAAAAAATCACAAAAATTAAATTAGGAACATTTAATTGTACGTGTACTTTGTCTTAATACCCGTCCTTGCTATCCGGATATTTATACTAATTTAATTAAATTTACTTCATTGGCCAAACAGTCTAAGGCCTCACTCTCCTGTTAGACTGGCCTGATGATGATGGCCAATAGGACGGAGTTTTAATCCTGGTTGGGTTACTGAGATTTGTTTTCATAGAAGTAGAAATAGGAGAAGAAAATGACACCATAGTTAAACTATATTTGTATATTTTTATCTTCATGTCTTTGATCTTCTAGCTTACCTCACTATTAAGTAACGATATGTTTTTAGTGTTGTGCTTTAATGTTGTTATTTCGAAAAATTATTTAATAAAATAATAGGTTGATGAAAATTTAAAATGCCTAAAGTCTTACGTATTTTTTGAAATAGAACTCGAATGTTCAAAAGGTGGCTTTTAAATATTATTTGATAACGCTAAAAAAAATAAGTTTAAATTGTAAAACACCCGTGTTGACTGACTTAGAAATTTGAAAATAGAAATTTCCTTGTAATTTGGTGATTGGCGTGTTTGCGTGATACTAAAAATGTACAAGCTTTTTTATCTGGTAAAAATAATTCGGTACAAGATAGTTTGTTGTCTACCGTGTATGTATGGTGTATATTGTGTGCAAGGCAGATAATTTAAAAAGATTATTAACTAGTTTGTAATAAATAGGCCTTCATTATTAACATTGTAATTAAATAGTAATAAAATATTATATAAGGATGTTTTTTAATTGATGTTATTTATATACTTGTGTTTATAGTAGGCCAGGAATAGTCGAAAACATAAAACCTTTTACCTATGATTTTTCTATTCATAGCAATGCATTATTAAAGTTGATTTTCTATGATTTTCAACCCCCTTACCCCAAGATTTTTTTATTTATTTTTATACCAAAATACGAGTTTATTTAATGAGATGCAATAATTTTCCACAAATCATGACTTAACCTTTAATTTATCGATTTTTCTTTTTTACCGAAATACAACAGCTATTTATTTAACGAAATCCAATCGTTTTGTTTACCACAAATCATTATCCAGCCTTTTATTACCGACTTTTTATAACGAAATACAATGTTTTATTTAACGAAATCTAATAGTTTTATTTACCATAAATTAGGGTCTCTAACCATTAGCGTAATTAGTACATAAGCGTATTACCGAACTAGTTGTAAGACGTGGCGCTAAAAAAAAAGGAGTCATGTAATCTTAAAATAACTCCTTTTGAGCTTTTTCTTTTCCAGTTCTCACCCCCCAACCCCTACCCTACCCTATTTCTACGTCGTAGACGCTCCTGGAACCATTTGAATGATTCCTTCCAACCCCATCTGTTACGAATAAAATGTATTCTAAGAGTTTGGAATTTGTTTTCTCAAGTAGGAGACGTAACTTATTTGTGTGAAAAACTTTTCGATTGGAGGCAAGTGTTTGTTTATCTGATTTCCTCTTCACCATAGAATGGACAAAAAAAAATTGCGACCAAGTATGTTTGTTCCAGCTCTAAAAATATATCTCCTGGCATCTTATAAGAATAAAGAAAAGTTTTCCCCCCATAATAATATTAGTATTTATTATTATTTAATATAATTTTATTTTATTTTATTTGTCACTGCTACATCATGTAGGTAGAATAAAATTAATATAATGGTAAATGCGTAAAAATATGTATATAGCGGGAAAATTAGTATATGCATAAAGAAGATAATCATACATCTCTTAAATTTAATAGTAGTATTTAATCTTTTTCGTTTATTTGAGATATTAACGTGCACTTTGTGAACCGAATGATTATATCAGCACATGACTTATAAACTAACTTAAATATAGAAAGAAAAAAAAAACCCAGCTCCCAACTGTTAATTCATCACTGTGAAAGGGCAAACATACGTTTTACCAACGATAGATCTTTTGGCCATGCCGGGACCCTTAACTCAATAGACAGACACGCTACTGAATGAGCTAAGGTATTGGACTATTAGTTGAAATTATAGACGTTAATACTCATATATCAATAATTAGTGGTGACTATAAATATTACATAAGACAAGGTATCAAACATATGTATGGTTCAGAAACGGTGACCTGGCGGTCTAGGGGTAAGGTGTCAGACCTCTGTATTGGCGGTTGGGGTTCAATCCTCGGTCCCGGCACAGATTTATCTGATTCCCAAGACCTTCCTTCACCTCTGACAAGACATCTTGTGAATGTGGGGAATGCCAGGCCTCCACCGTGGTTCGGATTCCACGTTAAACTGTAGGTCCTCCATTTCATCTCACAATCACCCTACCATTACACATTAGCGTAAGTGCGTATAATACGAACGGGTAGTAAGACGCGGTGCTAATAATAATAATAATAATAATAATAATAATAATAAAGGTTCAGAAACCTTGGCTGGTGGGCATAATTATGTATAGAGGAGTCAGTCTCGCATAATTTTTTATTGACATTGATGGGAAGGTCATGTTTCGAATCATTGATGGAGGCATCTATAGTTCTTTTATCACTTAGACAGTTTGTTCCTCTCACTCCACGCACATAGAAATACATTTCCTCTAAATTATAACTTCCTCATTCGTACTCCATTAGTATAAATATGCGAATATTTAATTTATAATTTTTTTATTTAAACGCAACGTTTTCTTCTGAATAAATTGCCTGGATCAATAGATTTGTTTATAATTATTTATACTAAAACCTGAACTATGAAAGTAATATGGAGAAATTGCACCAAACTTAGCATGAGAAGTGTATGGAAAAGCTACATCGATAAATTACACGTGAATTAACACATCCAGACTATAACCTAGAATTATCCCTTTAATGGCAACAAAGAGCAATGTAAATATTGTTTCTTTATGCCTTACTACTCGTCCGGAATATATTTAAAGGCTAATTAACATTATGATGGGTATATAAATAATAAGAGAAAATATCAGTGTTTTTTAAAAAGTTTCTTTTTAGCAAAATTTTTTTGGTCAAAATAAATAAATATTTCTTATAAACAAATATAAGAGTTTAATTTTCTTCATATCGTTGTTGAATACAGTAGCCCCAAGACTTCTTTGGTGCTGACTGACAGCTCACAGCTGACTTCTGACAGTCAACATTTAAGTATATACCTAAATTTTGAATATCAGACTGTGACAGCTGCTAAACACATGTTTTTGCAGATCATATGGTTCGGTGTAAGGATATATAATTTGGCCTGGTAACTTTTCAAAGGCGTAAGTAGTCAGCTGTGAGCTGTCAGTCAGCACCAAAGAAGTCTTGGGGCTACTGTATCTGTAATGATCCTAGAGCACAGACAAGTAAGAAACAGACTCTCAACCTTACGGGCGTTTCGCTGCGATCCTTTAGCCAGCTTGAGTCCTTCAACACTGGGCTGCGCTAGTGTCACTGCTGGCTGATGATAGGACTAACCACAGCGATCCTAGTGGTGAAGGACTCAAGCTGCCAAAAGGAGTGCTGACATTTTAACCTGGAGGTTGAGTGTCTGGGAATATTATTTGTCTGTGGACTGTTGGCATTCTCTAAGAAACGTTTAAAATTAAGAGAAAAGGTTAGGAAATTCCAGGACACTCTTGATAGGTACTCAACAATTGTTGGTATCACCATGTGAAAACATTAATCTCTATGTTTGTATGGAAGAAATATTTGAAATTATTTGTTTGCTATAAAAAAAACCCTTCAAAAACACTGTATTTTCTCGCGTTTCTTACATTCCCATCTTAAAGAAGTAGGAACATGGGAAAGAATAATTTAGAGGGAAGGGTTTGCATGGGAGGAGGGTGGTAAAACATTTAGGAAAAAATTCTCAAAGTATACCTAAACGGGACTCAAATTCTGACCTCCCTCATCACTGAAAAACAAAACTAGGTGAAACTTTCGCTTTTGTCCTATCGGCCAACGATACGCATAATAGTAATGTCAGCCGAACAGTCTAAGGCGTCATTCTCGTGTTGGACTGGACTGCTGATGAGAGGGAGATCGGGGCTATAATCCCAGTTGGGTATACCGAGGGTGGTTTATTTCCCTAAATGGTTTCCCACTCTACTTTCACGCATACGTATAACTTTAACAAGTAGTAAGGGGCTGTGATTTTTTTTTTCAAGTCTTAAGATGAGATGCAAGATATCGCAAGTTTAAGTATGACCCACTTTTGTGGCCGCGTGGTCTAACGCGCTACCCTCGCAATAGAATAGAGTGCTGAAAACAGTGAGATCGAGGTTCGAATCTAGGTCGGGTTAACTGAAGGTGACTTTTACAAAATTGTTTTCAACTCTCCCTCCATTCAGATGCGGGTACAACTCCTTGAAATATAACCTACCTTATCCTTAAAGCCATTGTCGTAATTAGTACATAAGCGTGTAACTCAGACGGGTAGTAATATGTGGTGCTAAATAATATTATTCATACTGTACTTTGACCCTTTAATTCTACTGTAACTTTATCCCACTAAACCTAAAGTTAGTAACAAATTAATGTTTATTTTAAATTAAAGACTGGTAGATATTATATAGTTATTACAACAGATCTTTTCAAATCATTTCGAGCGAATTATTTGAACATCAAATATTGTAACAAAATCTTATAAGTTCGTACGGTTTTATAACTTTTAGTTTTTGAAGATAAAGAGGAAACTTTAAACACAGTGAATTAGTGAACCATTTCAAAGCAAGAAGATAAAACTGATTTTAAAGTAAACTAAACTTAGTCGAGAGTTACATCCTCTAGTGACTGATTATTCTACTATATAAATACTGGAATATTTGAGGAGTTTTTTTGTTTGTTCTGTGGCATAAAAAATTAAAATAAATTATATACTCTATCTGATTTAAAATTTAAAATAACCTGATTCGGTGGTGGAATGGTCTTAAAGTAATAACCTTTCCAATAGGTTAGATGGCCGATGGTGGGAATATTGGTATTCGAATCCTCGTTGGCTCTACTCACTGAAGATATAATTTCCTAAATGATTTTTCACTCTCGGAAATAATTATTTTCTTAGTAATACTTTATAATTAATAATAATTATTTCCCCAACAAGTTGTTATTAGTGACTTTCAGTCTGTGTGCAGTAAAAAACCTTCTCCTAGCTGTAACTTAACAACACTCCAAACGTAAATAGGTTATAGCTATCACCTTCCTTACCCCATCTCCTCCATGACCTAAGTGACCTAAACGACCTAAACAATAACTCTTTCAACTTAGCTCTGATGTGAATAAAAGTGGTTTACAAAAATATTGTACTGTGATTATATTACCAAGTTTAGTATGAAAGCAAATAGTGTTTGTTTCAAATTACATAATTTTTCTATTAATACTAATACTAGGCCCATATACATGTTTATTACTTTTATTGTGACAGTGACTTATTATTTTATTTTTATTAAAATGAATAAAAATTAGTTTTTTTTACAAGTCTTGTTTTTATTATTTATAATAATTTTTTTTATAAGCTCGATAAAATTTTTTTTACATCCATTACTGTTTCCATCCAGCCTGTGGCCTGGGTCGGTTTTTTTATTCAAGCCATATATTTTCCACTACCCGCTGGCTAGGTCTGTCGTTGCTACATATATCTTATAATCCAACTTAAGACTAGGACAGACACAACATCCATTCATCTTTGTGAAAGGCTAAACCCTCACTTCACTAATTATAATTTTTTCGACCATATTGGGAATCTAACTTGGGACCCCTAAATCAATAGACAGACACGCTACCGACTGAACTAAGGTGTCTGATGAAACTAGCTATATTATTATTAAAATTATGTTAATTAAAACTATTATTAAATTGTATTATTAAATTTATACTTGAAGGATCATTATGAAAAACCAATCGCTCCCCCCTTAAAACTAACCACAGCTTCTGGAAAGAATTATACATACACTCTGGTTATTTATAGGAGATCGCTTACGACTACCAACATTGGTTAAAAGTCACTAACGTTTGCCATTCTAGAAATATGTATTATTTGATTTATTAATTATAAAATTAATTCTAAAAGTTATCAGGAGTCCAAT
Organism: Timema shepardi; assembly: GCA_902151425.1. NCBI lineage: Eukaryota > Metazoa > Arthropoda > Insecta > Phasmatodea > Timematidae > Timema > Timema shepardi. Next base: position 986,804 of record CABFVX010000002.1, on the reverse strand, counting down.
AATAATTCTGTGTGTATTATTATTGTATAACTTATCTTTGCGTTACTAATTAAACCAACTAAGAATGTAAATACAAATTGTAGTATTATTTCCCAGTCGTTTTGGCAACATGAATTTCCAGTTTTCAAATAACGAACTTCCGATAGTAAAACGAACTTACCTGATCCTTGAAGTGTATTCTTGATATATCATGAACTTTAACGTTAAAAGCAACACGTCACAAACAAAAAGTATGTTTTTCTTTGCTTTGCTTTTAACGTGTAAGAATATATGTTAAATTAAATAGTGATAAATGATAAACCTAGTATATTTATTCATTTAGGTAAAACGCATATTAATCAAACGCCATTTTCGTCTTGAAATGAAAAAAAAAACCAACCAAACTACGTAGTGCAGGCGTTTTGCCAACATTGAAACAACGTCACCCTATATGAACCATGTAATATAAGGTTAGGTTAGTTTTTTTTGTGGAGAGGGGGTGGTGGGGATAAACGGGAGTCATGTGAGGGGTGGGGGTAGTTCCATTTGAAAAGTGTGGGTGAAAGGGAAAGGCTTTTAATGTTTAAGTCAGCACACACCAAAATAAACTTTATTTGATATATAGGTTACTTTGTACTCATATTTTCCTCCTTTTACATGTGTANGTATATTTTCTACTAAAGATTCCCTCTTAGTCAGCCGTACATTTTTCCGTTTGGGTTATACACATATATACTAGTTACGCTAATATGCAAGTCATTATTACTTTTACTAGGTGTTCTGCCTTACAAAAGTTTCATTTCTTTATTTGTCAGTGAACATTGATCGCCAATACGCCTCCTCCTTTAGCTCACAAGAGTTTTCTTCCTTCCTTCACGTCATCAAATAATTGAATTCTCCTTCTTCCTAAGCTCCTATTTCCCTACACCTTGCCTTCTATGAAGTTATGCAGAAGACAATTCCTTCAAGGGATGTGCTGTATCTATTTTCATGTGTACCGAAGAAATCAAATCCAAAATTTTTCTCTTGCCCATTCTTCTCACTCACTATTCTTAGAACTTCTTCGTTTGTCACCCTGTTTGTCCACCCGATTGTCTCATGTCTTCTCCAACGTCTAAGTGAAAAGAGGAAAGTTGGAATTGTGTGGAGGGAGAGTGTAAAACCCTGAAGGTAAACCCATACTCAGGACACCCGAACGGGATTCTAACTCTGACCTCTCCTCGTCATCGACAGTCTTAGTATTTCGTGGAGCCACCGAAGTGGGTCACCAACTGTATCGTAACAACGCGAATGTCATGAACATCCACACGGTTTTTTTTTTTTTTACCATGGCTACGGTATGATATTGCTTCTGTTTGATCCTCGTTTAGCAGTTGTATAATGGGATTTCTATTAAACGCTACGTCTTTGATGTTTATGTTTATGTATCGAGAATGGGGCTAAAAAGAGAATGGGAAATGGCAGTGAGAACTTGGAGGACTGGAACTAAATTCAATAATGTCTTTTAATTTGATCGTTAAACTTCAAAGCAATCATTTTGGTTTTAATAGGTCGAGGCATTTCTCCATTTATTTATTTATTTTTATCGGTGAGATTAACACGAAGGCTCTTTAATAACGACTTAATCTAACGGAATAAGGTTAAGGTGGGTTTATAAGGAACGCGAGCAAAAGGTCAGTGTTTTTGTAGCTTTTATGTCAAAACGTTTTTTTGTCAATATAAATCAAATGTTGCTCCAGTACAAACATAGAGTTTAATTTTTTTCGCATGTCGATATCAACAATTGTTAAATATCTGTCAAGAGCATAGCGACATTAAATGACAAACCTTTTTGAATGAAGAAAAAAAAAAGCTTTCTTTAAATTTCAGGACACTCTTGACAGATATTCAAGAAATGTTTATAAAACTATGGGAAGAATATTAAACTATTCAATTTTACTACAGAAAATGTTTAATTATTTTTGCAAAAAAAAAATTGTTACAAAAACTGCAAAAACACTTAGCTTTCCTCGCATCCCCTACATTCCCATATAAAGTCCGTTCAGCGTAGGAATTGTTTTATGAAAGGCCTTTTTCCCTACCCGAAATCTAATATATAGTAGGAGATCGGTAGGAAAAAAGACCTTCCAGAGAGTAATTCCTACCGTGAATGGAGTATAAGAGTAAATTATGTTAATGTTTCAGCGAGTCCTATTATCCATTCGGGCTATCCGCATTATACACATTAAACGGGTAGAGCCGATATTAGTTGAATTTAGAGGAAATGTACCACCCATCAATGTGGAAGGTGAGGGGAAAACCATTTAAGATAAACCAACCTCAATATATCCAGCCGGTATTCCAACCCTGAACTACCCACCAACGCTAAACCAGGATTAATGTTCGTGTTGCTGCTAAGTTACTTTCTAGGCCATGATATAGATAAAACAATGTTTAGAAAGTACATATTTATATTATTAATAATAATGTAACATGGTCGGTGGCTCGCTGGCCATTTGTACTACACAGAGTAAACATCGAATTCTTTAGGGGCTTTCCTTAAATTATGTAAGGCTTTTTGTAATTTTGACCTCAACCCATGTAAAGGATCAAGATTTTCTGCTCCCCCCACTACCGCCTTCTATCTAACTTTTTTTTTTTTAAGTTTTGGTAAATTTGACTATTTTAATGGTTTAAATATTTTTAGACATATGGATTGGTATTAAAACAAGTGATAGGAAATTTTATAATTAATATAATATATTTATTTTCTGACAAAAAAAAATATCTCCCTTTAAACATATATAAAAAAAACGTACGTGATGAATTCTGATCCACCCCGTTCCCCACCACTCGTAAGAAATGTAAAAAAAAAAAAAAATACTGGACCCTTCTTTCTCTTTACGTAATTTAAGAACGGCCCCTCAAAGGAAATTGAAGTGTTTGTTCTGTTTATGATAGGCTGTTCACTTTGGATAGCTACTGATGCACTCAAAGAATATTTTTTTATATAAAAATAGGCTTACCGCCTTTATTGGCGATGGAAAAATAAACCATTTCTTACCAGCAGTGATGAATCCAATGAAGGATTAGGGGTAATTCGTCTCTACCAAGACAGAAACTTATTTAAATAATAACTTAAATTATATGAAAGAGATAAGTTTAGAATTATAATTACTAATTAAATATTAATAAAAGTTAAATGTTAACAATTGAATTCTATTGAAATATTCAAATGATTAATTTTACAATTTACTGGTACAAATTAATATTTTACTAGAGACAGTACAGAAAATCTAGTACACACTGCCTATTTGTATTTGTACAGATACATAAAATGCTAGTACTGAAGGTGTTACATTGTATATAATTTATACATATAATCTAAAAGGCTGTTTCTATGAAAATTGGACCGTACAGATTAAGACGAGTGCTGTACCTCTTGCTCCACACAAAGCATGCTTGACTGAACTAATCTAGAGAGTATTGTGTGAGCGAGACACATGCCAGTATGAGAGTTTAGGGATATAGATTGGGGGGGAGGGGAGTAGATACCCCCCTCCTCCCTCTGAGAATCTCGAACAATGGCGGCCTCCCCAGGGGTATAAAACCAGCGCACGCTCTTGCGACAACATGCCCGTCCCTTGTGAATCAGCTAGAACGAGAAAAGGTCCTTGGTTCGGTTATAACGGGAAATAAAGTTGAAATATTATATTATTATTATTTTGCCACCAACATACTTTATAATACTTTTGAAACAAAACAAAAATCGTACATAATGCTTTAATTATGATGATAGGTAAGCACAGTCTTATTTTTATAAGAAAGTCCTTTTCTAAAATACAAATAGGTTTTTTTTTGGGGGGGGGGGGTTAACATTAATAATATTTTAATATATTATTATCAGATTCAGTGGCTGAATAGTCTAAAACCTCACGATAGTGTTGTTGACCGAGAGAACGAGGTTTTAATCCCGGTCAGTTCTACTGAGAATGGTTTTTTTTCCCTATATGTTTTGCCACTTGCCTTCCATGCAAATGCGTGTAAATTACCTCTAAAAATGCTTCCTTCCTCATCCCTACCCTATTATAGTAATTATACTAATATATGTGTATAATCTGAACAGCTGGTAAGACGCAGCGGTTAAAAAACGTAGTTTTTGATGTTTTTAACATATTTTATTGTTTGTTTTAGTAGCGGTTTATTCCTAAACTAGGATATTGATTGGAACAAATGAAACTGTCATCTTTGTGATAGTTTAATTTTGCACAACATTTTTGCAAAGGGCTTTTTTTTGACAAAAATGATATTCTCAGTATAATTTCCCTTTTTTATGTATAAAAACGTGTATTATTTAGTTTTTTGCTGTTTGCTTGAAAAGGGTGTGAAAACGAGCTTTTCCTCAAAGGACATTTTGTGATAGTGTTTTGATCCCCCCCAAAGTTTAGCTGTTTAATCCAAAAACATTCTGTAGATGGGTCTTTTTTTTTAACACCCTACCCTGTCTTTTGTCTTAATACTCTTTCAGGTTGTATGCGTTTTTATTAATTATGCTATTATGTTAGGGATGATGAAGATTGGATTTAGGGGAAGTGTATCCACATTCGTATGGAGGTAGCGATAGAGAGAGAGAGAGAGTGTGGACAGCCATTTAAGGTAAAAAGACACCCTTGGGACATCCTACCGGGACTATTTAACCCCAATCTCCCCGTCATCAGTAGTTCAATTTATAATGAGAGTGACGCATTATATGAAACGTCTAGACACTTATATAGCTAGCTTTGATTTGAATCCCAGTTGGGGTAGTGGAGGGAATACAAATGATTAAGAATGTTCCTAAGTCTGTTTTAAGTGTTTGTATAAACCTTTTTTTTAATAAGTAAAATAGAGTCCCGATTATTCTACCTAAATCGGACCGACCGACCAAGAGGTGAGCGAATAAACGAAATGTCCGATAATACGGAAACAATGGGTGGGCTGGAACGAAACACATCAAAACTAAATGGAGAGGCGAAAAAAATCCGAAATAAGGATTAGTAACCATCCCATTATATAAATTATGTAACTAACTGCAAACATTTTTTTAAGTAAACAGAACATATGATTTTAAATAAATTAAATGCAACTTTTACTATATACTGTATTATGCTAAATGATTATCAGCTTAGGATGAATATAAAACTGTTAGCACAAGTGAATGATTTTATGTGTCTTGTCAAATGTACTGTAAAATTGAAGATAGATGGTGAAATAGATGACGGGTGAATGCATCTCGGAGAGTAGTTGGATGTATGTGAACCATGTCAGACCTGTTTTAGAAGAACGTGTGGAAAAGAGAAACGTTAAAGAGTTTTAAGAATAGAAAGAATGCCTGACTCGGTGTATGGATGTTGTTGAAGCGAATAGGGTATACAAGGATAGGGAAGTGTGGTGAACATTAGGAAGGATTGATTAAGAATGGAGTGGTTGCTTTCCGAGCTAAGTGTACAATTTCTTGCCTACCATGTAGGGGAACGGCGTGATTATGTATGTATGTGTATGTATGTGTGTATTAATGCATATATTCATGTATGTATGTAAGTAAGTATGTGTGTGGGAATTTATGTATGTATGTGGGAATTTATGTATGTATGTGTGAATTTATGTATGTATGTGTGAATTTATGTATGTGTATTTATGAATGTAAGTAAGTGTGTGTGAATGTATTTATGTATGTAAGTATGTGTGTGTGAATGTATTTATGTGTGTATTTATGTATATAGTTATGTATGTATGTATGTGTATGTATATATCTCTAATATGAGTGTGTATGTGTATTTGTGTGTATGTGCGTGTATGTGTATGTGTGTGTGTATGTGTGTGTGTATGTATGTGTGTATGTATGTATGTATGTATGTATTTATTGTATGTATGTATGTATGTATGTATGTATGTATGTATGTATGTATGTATGTATGTATGTATGTATGTATGTATGTATGTATTAATGCATATATTCATGTATGTATGTAAGTATGTATGCATCCTAGTTTTGCTTCCCCTCCTTGCGGCGAGGCCATCCTAATTGCACGTTATATAAATGTCGGATGGAAAATAATGTTGGGTAATCAATGGTCAGATCATCAAGATTCTAAATCCTGGCTTACAAGATGCGAGCTACTGGCTATTCAGTAAGACAGTAGCTAGCCTTCCAACTGGGTGGACAGTTATTGGGCTCTGCTGAACTGTGATCATACGTTGAAATGTCTGAAGAGCCTATAGTTCTTATTCATAAGGTAATACATTTTCTTTAATATTGTGTGATGAATTATCAGATATAAATAAGTAGGCGAGGAATAGGACAATTTAATCAAAAACGCCGACAACAACCACTTGCAATATTATCAGGTTTCTGGTCAGTAACTGACTGACTATATTTGAAGTGTCTGGCTAGGACTTTATGCTGATATACTCGCACGGTCACTAACTTGCAGTGGCGGCTCGTGTATAGGAACTGCGGAACTGCAGTACCCCTTATTTCCACTTGATATTATCGATAGCATTTAATATAATGAGTCCTTTTTTCTTTAATTCCTTATTTATTTTTGTAATAAAATATATATTCCTTAAGCTTAGTGTCAGTATTTCAGTAGCCATCCCCCAGTTTATGAAAAAGATACAAAACCCTTTGTATGGAACTGTGGGCTTCACAGTGCCAGCGACGTGGTGTTTGACTGTTGTGCGCATGCGCGCATAGGAGAGGGTGGGAAGGAAGGTGGGACTGCCAGGTAGAGAGAGCACTGTTGCTCTCGCAGTGTCGGCTCTGTCGTGATGGTGGAAGTTTTTTTTTTACTCAGCGTGTGTTGTGCTTAAAAACCGTGTACCATATTCTTGAATGTGATAAAGTGAAGAAGAGTGTAGAATTAAATTATTATTCTGCTTCTAGTTATTATATTTGATTCATTTTTTTTTCGGTTCTTTTATTGAACAGAAATACTAAATGCGCTTGCAATACTTTCAATGGAGAAAAATTTCCTCAATTATCATCCACAGACCAAGGAGAAAAATTATTGAACTTTTTGCGCAAATTAAAACAAGAAGAATGGATTTCATTTTTAAATGAATAGATCAAGCTTGAACTGTAACTATTTAAGTTAAAGTAAGTACAAAAGTTTTTTTAAGATCTTATCAAATTCCTGAATTACTTACTTTTTATTAATGTTTTTTTTCCTTTTACACAATTTTAAAACAAAGGCTAAACATTTTCTGGAGCAGCACCCCCACTAATTTTAGCTACGAGCCACCACTGTTAACTTGGCCGACCTGTTTACACGAAGCCAGTAGCTGACCCTCTGTTACTGGATCTATCAACTCGCAAGCCAACTCGCCCCGTGTAAAGAGGGCATAATTTACAATGTTTCCTTCCCCCCCCCCCCCCCCCCCCCCC
>CABFVX010000002.1:968254-979287 GCA_902151425.1 Timema shepardi | reverse complement strand
CCCCCCACTCCCCTTCACAAAAGTAAATCAATCTAGGGACAGTTCTTGTTCACCCTCTCAGAACCTTGTGAAAGCACAATGTCACATTGAGCAGGTTTACACCTGTTTCCTTCCCACGCACAGATTTGTTGGAAACGTCTCGGCAGTGTTTCACTGCTATCTCTTCAACGTTGCTAGTTCTAGATAGTTCGAAGACATTGGTTTCTCTCTCTCTTTCTCTTTGAAGCTTTGTTCCTATAAATGCGCTGTCCTGAACGCTCAACTATTCAATCACCCTTCTAATCAAATTATGAACACGTAACATCAGTGCTGCGAACTTGTCAGTTAGTTCAGGACGAGATTCATTCATCCGGACACGCTCCCTGGAATTATTTTTTTTAAAAAGAAAGAATGTTCGAGTTAATCTTGGTTACTATTTTTTTCGGTATTTCCTCTTACTACCAGTTCGGGTTATTCGTTTACGTACTAACTACACTAATTTGTTAGGGACTAGGAAGGTTTAATTTAGAGTAAATGCACCCGTATTTACGTTGAGGTAGAATGGAAACCCGTTTAAGTAAAATACACCCTAAGGGCACCCGACTGGAATCGAACCCCAACCCTAATAATATAGTAAAAGGTTTTTATTGTTGACTGCAAAAAACTTTGTATTTTCTAAAAGGGTTTTCCTATTACTATTGGATTGTAGTATCTCTTTTTTATATGGGGATCGGAAAAATAAGTTAGTAGAACTACTTAAATTTTAATTGTCTAACAATTTTGCTACTTTTATTATGTTCTACTATGATCCAATAGCGTACCAACGCCTTTGAGGGCTCGGGTCGGGGTTTTTTTTTTGCTCCCCCACCCGCCCCCTATTATTTAGCATTCCCCATATTGTGCCTCTACTATTTGTACCCCAAAACCTTGGCTGATGATGCCAATCCATGCATAATTTTTTCAAGTTGTGCTTGTATTTCAATTAAACATAAAATAATAATATTAATTAAAGTTAGAAACTTAATCTACAGTTGCCCTCACGCTAGCTCTTGGTACTTCACAGCTATGATCTAGTAGAAACTATATTCTACATTTTCTGTTCGAAACTAAATTTGACATTTGATATAGCTAATATCAAGCTTACTATTGCATTTGCAATAAAAACCATACTGACTAAACCCAAGAGTTTATTTTTCCCCCTCAGATTAGGGTAAAACCCCGAGGTCCTGGATTCCGGATAATTCTAACACAGATCCACTAGAACATTAGAAACATTGGGATAAAACAGCAAACTGAGTAATTTGAAATATATTTTATTGATAACAAACTCAAAGTTAAAATAGAATTATTAGAAATTAATGGTAATAAAATGTTAAATATTTACGTGTTGGGTCCAACACACTGTTTTTTTTTGTTTGTTTTTTAAATGAATGTAATTTTTATTAAAGTCTTTCAGGTGTAATCCAAGATTTGTGAATAAATACTGTTCCTCTCCACTCTTCCTTATTCTCATGGTTAATCTGAATTTTCTCTAATCCGAACAAATTTCGGTCTCATTTATTTCGGATTAACAAGGTTCTACTGCAAAAATATTTACAAGAATTTATTACACGAACAAAGTACGTTATATAAAACATATTTTACACCACGGCCTACTGCCATTTGGGGATATCCACACTTTTAGCTACACTAATTATGTAGGAAGGAGAAAGCTAGAGTTTAGTGGAAATATACCCACGTTTGCATAAAAGTCGGTAGGGATAACCTTTCATGAAAATACAGCTTGTATACACCCAACTTAGATTCGAGTCCTGACCTCACCATCATCAACGAGCCAGACTAGATGAGTTTGACGTCCAGCCCATGCGCGCATTGATACGGTTTTTATTATTAAAACATCTGAACTACCCTTTTTAACTAAAAAAGAAATATAGATTTTTTTTCTTTATCTTCTAATACGTTGGTTAAAAGTTTATATATTTTAGCTTTGTTTCTTTTGGTTACTTTCATGACATGCTATAAATTTAGCAGATAAAAGTTTTAAACTTTCTACCCTGTTCGTGTGATTTGCTAGAAAGCTAATTAAATGTTTCTTTTCAAACAAATTAAACTTGAAATTTCTTGTTTTGCAATTAGTTTAGCGCCAAACTTCGTGAATTAAAAGGCTCGTAAGGTAAACTGAGATCATAGGCTGCTTTGTTTTGACGCATGCTAGAACCAAACCTAATTTAGGCTAATTTATGTTCGTATGTTTACTTTTATCTCTACCCAGCAATTTCTAGTACTACAGTAGCCCCGTGGCTTATTTGGTGCGGACTGACAGCTCACAGCTGACTTCTGACAGTCAACATTTAGGTATATACCTAAATTTTGACTGTGAGAAGGGGCAGCTGCTAAACACATGTGTTTGCAGATCACATGGTTCGGCGTAGGGATACATAATTTGGTCTGGTAACTTTTTCAAAGCCGTCAGCTATCAGTCAGCACCAAAGAAGCCATGGAGCTACTGTAGGTATGGGTGTTAACCGTATTACTATAGAAGGTGTTAGCTTACAACTCTTAATGTGATGTGACTGAATTTAAAAATCTTACTTTACTCGCTTTGGGTGGCCTCGTGGTCTTGCGCGCTACTCTCACCAGTAGACTAGACTGACAATGACGAGAAGATCTGGTTCAAATCTCGGTTGGGTGTATTGAAGGTGGTTTTTCCAATAATGTTTTCCACTCTCCATCTACTCAAATGTGAATACACTTCCTTGAAATAAACCTTTCCTAATCCTTAAAACCATTATCCTAATTAGTACATAAGCATGTATTTTTAACGGGCAGTAAGACTTGGCGCTAAAAAAATAAGCTTTTTTTAATAATCACATTTTATAGTTTATTTAAATTTATCATAGTCGAGCACAGAGATTAATTGAAAATTTAGGAAATAACGGGCCTATCGCACAGTATAAGATAGAGAAGTGCGGAGAAAGTTAGTGAGGATAGATTAAGCATGGATTTTTTTTTAGCTGTATGCACTGTTTCTTGCCAAACGCGTAAGGGAACAGCATTAATTGTTATGATGATGACCTGGCGTTCTAGGGGTAAGTTGTCAAGTCTTTTGTGCTGGGGGTCCGGAGTTCAATCCTCGGTCCCGGCATAGATTTATCTGATTGCCAAACCCTTACTTCACCTCTGACAAGACGTGTATTAATCACAGCTTGTGAATGTGAGGAATGCCAGGCATCCACCGTGGTTCGGATCCCACGTTAAACCTTAGGTCCTCCATTTCATCTCACAATCACCCTATCATTTACACATTAGCGTAAGTGCGTATAACCCGAACGGATAGTAAGTTGTGGTGCTAATATTAATAATAATTGCTGTTATTGGGTGTTCTCTTTTTCTACACTTCTTTTGTTATGTCCAAATTTTAGTTCTTCAGCATCTTCAATGACTTCAACAGCTGCCCTTGGATTGGATGCTGAAACATAAACTTCTTTCCTCGTTTGAGGTTGTCTTTGAGGTTGTCTATCAGTTGGATTAATAATCTTCTTTGACTTCTATGATATCACTCAATAATCCATTTCTTTTCATAATGCGGCCCATCCAGTTGGACTTTCTTCCAGGAATCGCCTGCAAAATGATTTTTTTGTTTTGTTTATCCTGCAATCCTATTGGTAAATATCAACATATCTAAGGCCGGGTGCATTCTAGGAGTGTAGTTTTGGTTAAGTTAGGTGTTCAGAAAGTTCACACAAGTCTTACACCTACTACCTGTAAAACCATAAGAGCCAGAAAAATTCAAGGATTTTTTTATGTCTGAAAAAACTTGGGAAAAATGTGATTTTGCCAAATCTAGCAAAAAAAAAAGTGGATTATTTGTTAATTTGAGACATTTAACTGAAATATTAAAATATTAGGTCCTTGTATGAATGGAAAAAGGGGACAAAATAATTAAGCATGTTTATGTTTACCCCTTAAACAAGGGTTGTGAATCGATAGAAGATGTATTTCCCCTATCGATCTTGAATTATCCCGTTTTAAACATAAGTTTCATTATTTCACATTAATAGAGTTGATGAAAAATTAAATTTCACTACTATTTTCGTAAATTTAAGCTATCTGGGAAAATGAGAGTTCTTGTAAAACCTGGAGAAAACACAGGGAATTTGTTAGTAAAAAAAAAGTGGCAAACCTGTCGCACTAAATACTCCAACAGAGAAAAAAAAATGCCACTGTTCGGTAGTCGTCAACTTCTTTCTCCTAGCCGATAAACCGTTGCTGATAGCTGCCACAATCAAAAATCAAGAGTGTCCTTGTACCATTGTGATGTCATCATCACGCATGCCTGTACATTCCATTGTCATATAGGTCCGTCACACACACACACACACACACACATACATATACACATGTATGCATCCATAAAGAGCCAACAGGAAATCATTAACCCGACAGATAAATGGGCCATCCTTGTTTATTATGCGATGTTACTACATCAAAGGTAAGAGGAATTCGCCTGTTTGGTCACTACCGTTCATTTTATTTGATTCGAGGTATTTGACGTTCTTCTTTTTAAATCTGTTGATGTATACGACATAAAAAATTAATATAACCCAGAACATCAAACACTAAACGAACAAACCTGGTGATATAAACTACGGTAGAGTTCAAATGTTGTAGTTATCTGACAGCTAAAAAAAAACACTAGGTCGGTTTTTACGTGTTACGTAAAGTGGCCTGTTCTTCAGCAGTCACTTTCAATAGATATTGTCAACACCAACAAATAACATTAATAAAATAGTTATCAATATCGGTGACAAATAAATGTTTGTATTTTCTAAAAAAGCGCTTACCATAAAGATTGGAGTGTGTCTGATTTATGTAAGGAAGCCAAATGAAGAGTACATGGGAAAGTCACACTATACACATTTTTCCGGGACAACTCTTTTGTCTCAAACCCCATAAGGACCCCAGTAAATATATTTTTAAAAGTAACCTTAATCTAAAGCTCATTGGTAAGATATTATGATTGTCTAACAGATTATTATTATTATTATTATTATTATTATTATTATTATTAGCACCGCGTCTTACTACCCGTTCGGTTGTACGCTACTTACGCTAATGTGTAATGGTAGGGTGATTGTGAGATGAAATGGAGGACCTACAGTTTAACGTGGGATCTGAACCATGGTGGAGGTCTGGCATTCCCCACATTCATAAGATGTCTTGCCAGAGGTGAAGGAAGGGTTTGGTAATGAGATAAATCTGTGCCGGGACCGAGGATTTAACCCCCGAACCCCCAGCACAGAAGTCCGACACCTTACCCCTAGACCGCCAGGTCACCTGTCTACAGATTGAAGCATTAACTTAATTTGAGTTAAGATTGGACTATCCTCCTTTTCCCCCTATACCCGTCAATTGTAAATACCAGATCATATTTTGGCCTTCACTCAGGTTCGATCTGTATTCCTCAAAGGTATATCTATAAAGTTCGTTCACGGTAGGAGTTTACCTGGGAAAGGACTTTTTTCCCTACCAGAAATATATTATATAGTAGGATATTGGTAAGAAAAAAGACCTTTCAGAGGTAAACTCCTACCGTGAATGAAGTATAGTAATATCCCCATAAGCACGTATATACGGGGTAAAGCTGTTATCCACAATATATGTGCCATGTTTATCACAATACATGTTATATGATTCCTTACAATTTAATTTGAGTTAGCCAATCAGTTGTTCTAAACCAATACTTCACACTCTCGCATTGGTGGGCGATCGAGTTAGTCTGTCAGTCTCGTCTGATCTGGTTTGCCTATGACGAAAATATTGATGTTTCTCACTAGGCCACTAACTGGTGAGTTTTTTTATGCCAAAGGCTGGTGGTAATCCAGTAACAACCATTTATACCCTAACTACAACAGCACAGATGGTGACAGCTATATGTACCCCAAACTGATGGTTCCGTAGTCCAAGGCGTCAGGCTAGTAACAGACTAGATTGTAGGTGAGGTTTGAGTGCCAAGGAAACCGTCAAATTGTTTTCAACAAAGATGAGTACAGACTATTGCTGGGTGGGCTTATCTTCCTTACAAAAAATAAAACTACAAAGTTGGATGGACAGACGGATACTCCTATGAGAAAAAACCAGGGAGTCGAACCGAAATTATTCTGGTTCTGGTTCCTGTTCTCTAAACAAACACTTTAAAGGTTCCAGTTCCAGTTAGAGCACAATAAAGGTTTCGGTTCTTTTTGGTTCCTGATAGTGTTCCGGTTATTTAGTTATTTTTTAACAAACTTTTTAGGACATCATCTTTCTATCCACTCGGGCTACGGTAATATCAATGAGGAAGGTTATATTTATATATTTAGAGGAAGTGTATCCTCATTTGCGTAGAAGGCTAGGGGAAAACTATTTTGGAAATAACACTTTGGATCAAAAGTATTTTTAGATTAAAAAAAATTATAACGTACCTTAATAACAATCCTTCAAATTTGCATCTTGATCTGTCACCGTCAATTTCATAGTCAAAAACTTCTGATTTGGGTTTGATTTAACGCGCCCCATCAATAATATTACTCAAACCACTTAATTACAACAACAAATAATCACCTCTGCACTGTACACAAGGAACACATTCACTTACAGTAGTAGCCTCATGGCTTCTTTGGTGCTGACCGACAGCTCACAGCTGACTTCTGACAGTCAAACTTTAGGTGTATACCTACATTTTGACTTTCAAAAGTGACAGCTACTAAACACATGTTTTTGTTGATCATCTGGTTCGGCGTAGGGGTACTTAATTTGGTCTGGTAACTTTTTAAAGCTTTCAGCTGTGAGCTGTCAGTCAGCACCAAAGAAGCCATGAGGCTACTGTAGTTACAGTAGTTCCTAATTTAAAGTTTACATTTTGCCACCCTCTATTTCCCTTTTCCTTCTAATATAAGCTGTTCAACCAACCACAAGACTATCAGTTTTCACTTCCAGGAAGTACCAAGTACAATAGGCTTAGACTGTTTGTCAAAAATAGATGATTAATTTTCGTGTTTCAACTTCGGAGGAATGACGTATTTATCTGCTGTCTAACAAAGCTAAATACATCTTCTTAAACATTAAAGTGAGAAAACAATGAAAGGTGTGACAGTTATGACAGTCCTCTGGAATTTAAACTCATTAGTTTGTATTGCTAAAGGCTCATTAACTCTTTTCTAATCACCTCAGAAAAAAAAGGTTTCAAACAAAATAGTAAACTAAAATATATCAAGCCCTTTCAGAACTTATTCAGAAAGGGGTAAACACAACATTTTAAAATTAAATTAAGTTAAAAAAAGAAAAGTGTGCAACTTAACAAAATTATATACATTTCTGTAAAACTAGGAACTATTAGGAACCCCCTAGGACATTTACGAACCTATAATTATTTAACGGTTCTAATTCAGGTCCCAGTTTTTTTCAGAATGGTGTTTAAAGGTTCCGGTTCCTTAAAAATAACTGTTAATTTCGGTTATCGGTTTCGGTTTCGGTTCCTGTTCCGGTTAGACTCCCTGAAGAGAAAAAAACCCAATGATTTATGAACATCGCTTAGGACCTGGTTAACTTTATTGGTAGAGCATCTGTGCGTCGAGTCAAATGCCTAATGTATACAAATAAGGCACATATCAATTCATCAGAGGTTACTTTAGTAGATCAGGCGATGGTGTAGCTCACACGCTATTGTCATAATATAATAAGTCAAGATAAAAATGACGCCTTTCAGAATGTTCCGGAGTGTACAATACGTTTAACCTGCAAGGAAAAATCTTTTAACTGTCTCAGTTCTACTGTTATGTGGCTAATAAGATAATGTAATCAGTAAATATTATTTTATAGAGTAAAGGGAATCTACAGCATTATAAATAGGGTTGTTCATTAAATGATTAAAGTTGTCTTTGAGTGAACATGTTGATAGGTTATAGGTGATTATTAAAAAAAAACTACATCTGTAATATACGCAATTAATCACACTAATTGAGTAGATATGAATAAATGCAAATTTAGAAAAAAATTTACTCTAATTCCCGTGGAGTGAGACTCTTATGACGGTTTGTAAAATATCCTTCTAAGTCACCCGATTGTGATTCGAACCCCGATCTCTCCGTCAACGTCAAATCAGACTATATGGGCCTGGTGTTTAGTAGGCACGTGCACCTGTGTGGATAGAGGGATAATTTAAACAAAGGTTAACTTCTAACACTCCGTTAATAAGAATACAACTTCCTATGAAGAGAAAATTATTCCAGTAGCCTCTGAATATAAAATTAACTCTCGATGAGTGAGGTACAGTTGATATTTTAGAGGACTTTTAATAAAAAGAAGCCGATAAAATCCCTCCAGTATTAGAACACTCGTGAAACTGTGTCAAACAGAACGGTAGGTTTTAACAAACATAATATCCCCTTGTGGGAGATAGAGGCTATTCATCTCATCCTTCCCACCAAAAGCAGAAACATTAAAAGCGCTGGAGCTCAATAGATAGATAGTCGTTTTGTTTGTTTAACCAGAGTAGTCAAATGAATGTTTGACGTTAGTTGTATTCTTTTCGTTTAATCATTTTTTGAACAGTGGGAGTTGGAAGTTAAAAAAAAAAAAAGTAAAAATGTTTCCTTCATCTAACCCTGGAAGGTATCAAACTTACCTTGCATTATTCCACTATGGTATAGCTTATAAGATAGGACCATAGTGTAATTCATCAAGGTAAGGTTGATAGTTTTAAAAGTAAATGGAGTGTACAGTTATAATCTTATATGTGGTCTTCATAATTAATTTTCTAAATTCAATTATGCATTAGAAATATTTTTTTTAATCCGTTTTCGTAAGAAAAAATACAATGAAAAAAGTAAATAGGTATATTTATAATATTCTACAATTTAAACTTTTTCAACTGTAAAACTAATAAAAATATATTTTTTATATAAAAAAATCTCTTAAGTAAATGCAGTGCACCACATTTTACTGCCCGTCCTTGATATTAAAATTAAATTACACCTTTGTGGTGGAATTTAGATCAAATGTACACTCATCTGCTGAAGAAAGAAAGGAAAACCATTGGGGGAACGAGGGGGGGGGGAGAAGGAACATGTGTACTCTTCCAGTATTTGACGCCTGACGTCACAAGCAGATCAAACAAGATGATTTTTTTTAAATATTTAGCTCGCTTTTCCACCGATGCAGGCACTTGCCATATATTAAAAAAAAGTAAAACTGACCGATATAAACTCTTTTGAAATCACGAAATTTGTTGACATAGGATACTTTGAAGTAACATAATATAAAATGAAGCTCAAAAAGATTATTTCTAAATTCCGATATATTGGTAGGTTTTGGTTTTTTTTTTATGATTTTGAAAAATGTTAATATCGTGTATTGGTATCGGCTTATCTTATAATCTGTATTCTAGAATGGGGTCAGTGTCGAGAGAAACATGCAAAATAAAAATCCAAGATAATGTTACGCTACATACATGGTGCCCGCAGCGACGTAAGGCCGTTCATAGATAGTGAAGCATGGCGTATGTTATTAGAGTTATTTTAAAATCAACTTTAATGTCAAAGCGAGTGAAAAGGAATGGGCTTCACCAGGCTGGCCAAATATTATATAGGCTTCATCTATCAGACTGTCAAAACGGTTCTTAGGCTTCATAAGGCTGTCAAATGGGTTCATAGGCTTCATCAGATTATCAAAGGGATACATATGCTTAATAAGACCGTCAAAAGGGTTCACAGGCTTCATCAGATTGTCAAAGGGGTTCATAGGCTTCATCAGACTGTCAAATGGGTTCATAGGCTTCATCAGATTGTCAAAGGGGTTCATAGGCTTCATAAGACTGTCAAATGGGTTCATAGGCTTCATCAGATTGTCAAAGGGGTTCATAGGATTCATCATACTGTCAAAGGGGTTCATAGGATTCATCAGACCGTCAAAGAGGTGCATAGGCTTCATCAGATTGTCAAGGGGGTTCATAGGCTTCGTCAGATTGTCAAAGGGGTTCATAGGATTCATCAGACTGTCAAAGGGGCTCACAGGCTTCATCAGATTGTCAAGGGGGTTAATAGGCTTCGTCAGATTGTCAAAGGAATTCATAGGCTTCGTCAGATTGTCAAAGGGGTTCATAGGATTCATCAGAATGTCAAAGAGGTTCATAGGCTTCATCAGATTGTCAAGGGGGTTCATAGGCTTCGTCAGATTGTCAAAGGGGTTCATAGGATTCATCAGACTGTCAAAGAGGTTCATAGGCTTCGTCAGATTGTCAAGGGGGTTCATAGGCTTCGTCAGATTGTCAAAGGGGTTCATAGGATTCATCAGACTGTCAAAGAGTTTCATAGGCTTCATCAGATTGTCAAGGGGGTTCATAGGCTTCATCAGATTGTCAAAGGGGTTCATAGGATTCATCAGACTGTCAAAGAGGTTCATAGGCTTCATCAGATTGTCAAGGGTGTTCATAGGCTTCGTTAGATTGTCAAAGGGGTTCATAGGATTCATCAGACTGTCAAAGGGGTGCATAGGCTTCATAAGACGGCCAAAAGGTTCCATAGCACAAAATGGTTACGAACCCCAGCTTTGGAGTGACACGTACGCATGTTTCATATCGCTCGGCTGCGCTCGCTTAACTAAACAGGCTTTGGTCGTTGAGGGTAGCTGAGTTTACTAATTTCTAAGATGCTAAGACAGCAATAATGATTAGTTAATTAATTACTTACAAATAAAAGCTAGATACGATGTGAAACATAAAAATTGCTGCAGTACGTGTAGGTTACAGTTGCTTTTTTTGTTTTTGCACCACGTTTTTTTTACTTTCTCGAGATCCCTTGGGTAGATAGAATATTTTGATGCTTAAAAAACGCGAATTAGAAACTTTGATGGATGTTGACTTTTCATGATCCACTAAACCTGAAACCATTTTACTGATCAGGATAAAACAGGGTAGCAAGAGTTTTTATAGAATCCACCTTATAACTTTTTTGAAATTTGATATCAAACCTTAAAATTAAGGTAATTTTTCCTATGGGATGGAAAAGGGGGGGGGG
>CABFVX010000002.1:941521-964702 GCA_902151425.1 Timema shepardi | reverse complement strand
ATATATATATATATATCTGAATTGAAACTAAAACTAAACTAAAATTGATTGACTATTTGACTGTTGAGAAACGTAACAGCAGTGGATTTTAATTTGACCTAAAAAGTGTTTCCATAACCTACTTAATGAACATAGATATTCTTTTTATTGGAACTCGTCGAAATAGGGACAAATATAATTAATTTTGACCTAGTTGACCTTCATGGTCTTGAGGGTAAAGTGCTTGCCTCAGCATCCGATGTTCGTTGGCTCAAACCCAGCCGAGGTCAACGGTATTTTCCTGAGCGATAAAAAAAATACGTAGCACAACTTCCTTCGGAGAGGAAGTGAAATTGCTGGTCTCATGTCGATTGTGACATGTAAAAGAACCATGAATGTATGTAAAAATACCTTTACCGACAAAATCGGAAGGTCCTTTCGCTCTTGCTCATATAAATTATTGTGTTCTAATATAATCAATTGGTTCAGAAAGTGCACATAAATACCCCAAATAATAATAATAATAATAATTTTGGCCTAACCTGGATTCGAATTTTTTTTTCACAGATGAAGTGTTGGCATCAACGGTTTTGTGAATTATAATAAAACGGCGCTAGACCAACTCAAATACATTTCGCAATGAATGTTGCATCACCAAATTAGAAAGCAATTTAACTGATCCCAACTTCACTGTTGTCAAATGAAGAAGACATAAAACCGGACTCATAATTAATATCCTGGTTAATCATCTTGTAAATTGAAATGTTTTTTTTAACAATGTAATGACCTGCTTCGGTGGCCTCATGGTCTAAAAGGCATCACTCTCAAAATAGATTAGGCATCCGATGATGGGAAGATCTAGGTTTGAATCTCGGTCGGGTGAACTAAGGGTGGTTTAAAAAAAATCTACTCTCTCTCCATCCAAGCAATTATGTTTATACTTCCTCTAAATATAGCCTTTACCATCTTTAAAACCATTAACGTAATTAGATCATAATTGTATAACTCAAACGGGTAGTAAGACGCGCTGGTAAATAAAATGATAATAAATATAAAAAACTTGGTAACATTTAATATATTTGACTAATTTAGGTAATTCAGTGGTCTGGTATTACGATAGAATGTCCTGAAGAGTCGCAGCTTAGGATAAAGCTTTGACAATCCCTAAAGCTTGATTGGAATTTTCTCCGAAAATAAAGGCCAGAATCTGCTTGAGTGACACAGGATGTTGACCCATGATGCATTGAAACGCAAACATAAATCAACTGATTATCAACATTTTATATTATCTCGTGAATTAACACAGATTTTTAGAACATTACTACGATGGATGTTTTCAAATTATAAATCTTTGTCGTTGCACAATCCATTACACCGGAACACACTCTTTCTATTAACGAGTTATTTCAAATCTCTTCACAAGAGCCACCGAAGCTGTCTGCTTTCTTCTAACTCTACAACACATGCACACTGATTTGAGTGTTGATTGGTTCTCCCATGTCGAACATCTCAGACAAAGTGAACAAAGTAGAAATGAGTTGAACTCTAGAGCGGGGCAGCTCACACCGATAAGGCGGAAATATTGTGATTGGCTTGGAGCTAGTCACGTGACCACGGTTCTGTTCTGCAATAGTTTTCTGGTGAACGCGTTAATACACAGTAACTGTGGATTCAAACGTCCGCCGAAAAACTAGCGCAGAACAGAAACGTGGTCACGTGACGCGCTCTAAGCCAATCACAAAATTTCCACTTAATTGGCGCGAGCTGTTCTCCTGAAGTTCAACTATTCTTTACTTTGTCCGCTCTGCTCGAGATGTTATACACAGGAGAACCAATCAAATCTCAGAGCAAACCATCTCAAATCAGTGCGCATGCGCATTTGACAAAGCATGCGTTATACAACCAGAAACTAGCAGGCAGCTTCGTCGGGCGTTGTGAGATGATTTGAAACAACCCGTTAATGTAAAACGTGTTTGTCGATGAATTGGATTGTGCCACGACACAGCGTTATAATTTGAAAACATCCATCGGGGCCATAAAATAATATATATGTATATCTACTAAAAAATAAAATATGTTGATAGTCAGCTGTTTAACGTTAGCGTTGTAATGTCTCATGGGTCAACTTAAAGTGTGTAAATTGCTGTACCTCTGAGACAGATTCTGCTTTCTATTTTCAGTGAACGTGTGAATCAAGCTTTAGGCTGATTTTCTAACTTCCCACGTAACGCCAGACTTTAAATATGGAAGGTCCAACTCCTGCCAGCTCTGTATCCAGGGTGTGGCGTGGGATGGAGGGGTTCCCCAGGTATTCAATAACTTCTGAGCACACGGGGTTGATTGCTCGGAAAAAGCGAGGGTATAGCTGCGGTAGGTTATTGGATACCCGTGACGGGGTGTTTTTTCCCCACAGTCCCGCCGTTTAAGTACGAAACTTGTGTTGTTTACTGCAGCCTCAAAAGTTTCCGATCGGGGACGGCCAGACTGGGCGAGCAAGCGAACGCGCGAACGAATAAAATATAAAATAAAACACATTAGTTGTAATGAGAGGTGGCCAGACTGGAGCGCGCTCGAGCCGGTTCAGTCTAGTTTACAGGCGCTAGGCAATATTATTGTATGTTGGTTCATTGAGTGCTAGAAAAACTTCTCATTTTGACATTTTTTTATTACTATCGGATTGGTTTTGCATACTTGCTACTAACGGCATAATTTGTTTTGTAAGATTATAAACCATATATATGGTTTATAATCTTACCAAACAAATATATATTTATATCTATATCACCATATATATATATATATATATATATATATATATATATATATATGTATATATATGTATATATATATATATATATATATGTGTGTGTATATATATATGTATGTATGTGTGTGTGTGTGTGTGTGTGTGTGTGTGTGTGTGTGTGTAGAACTGATATGTTAAAATAATTCAATATTAAAATCAGAGTAGGCTTTTACAAACAAGAATCACTATTAGCGTGGAGAGAGAATGAGAAAACCAAAACAATAAATCACTTGTCAAAAATCACCCCAAGTTCACTGAGCCAAGATTCTAATGTTGCCTCTTTGTCAACAAATATTGAGAGATATTTGCTAATCACGCGCTCACTCGCCAGTCTGACCACCCAGTCGCTCTCTCGCTCGCACGCTTGTCAGTCTGGCCAGACCCCCATGGTAAATCTTACCTTCCTCATTCCTAGACAATTATTTTTAAACTTTTGTTCTTTATAACACCGCGTCTCACCACCCGTGTACTAATAACGTTGGTGTGTTATAGATGAATTTAGAGGAAGTGCACTCGCATTTGCGTGAGAGAAAGCGTATAAAGCCATTTAGGAAAACCTGCCTTCGGTACACCCGACTGGGGTTTGAACCCCAATATCCCCGTCATCAGCAGTCCAGTATATTGCATGAGTGACTCCTTAAAACATGTGAACACCGAAGTGAGTCTCTAGTTCATTAGAGTAATTAATATTCCGTATGGCCTTGACGAGTAGAGAGACGAGGTGGAATTTTTTTAAATACTTTTATGAAGAAAATGATTTATTAGTGGTCATTTAAACGATAAAGCCAAATATTTGACCGTGAAAATCTTGTTATTCTGTAATTATGTTAAATGTATGCGAACAACTGAAGGAATCAGAGCAGNGGGAGGATCATGTAATGAAATATCAGATAACATTATAGGAGGGCGGGGTGGTAGGAGGTGTCTTCTACCAGTATCAATATTGATGTAGCTCAGACTTGAAGGACGTGGATGGCATATCAAAACTTGAATACGTCCCAGTTTACGTTCCTTCTCTTTATTTATTTCTGTCAGTGGGCGGATAACGCAACAGAGTAGTCTCTTTGACGCTGAAATCTCTACCGGAAGATTATATTTCACCCCTCCTTCCATCCAACCGGCTTCCCCATCCACCTTTCTTCAACACACAAAGGGGTTTCTAAGGAAGGGGATGGGTGTTTGTGGCCAAGTTAACTAGGTCTTTAAAAACTTTTTCTGTTATAATGGAAGTTTTTTATTACCCTTAAATAAGAAATAAGCTTTCAAAACTATGGTTAGTTTTTTTTTTAATGTAGATACATATTCTTTAACTAGTTGTGGTTTCGAATAGCTTTAAAATTTATTCGATTGCTTCAAAATTTGCACTGAAACACATTTATTAAGCGGCGAGGAAGGGCTTTTTTTGTTTAGAACCTTATTGCAGATTTTCAACAGTCTTGATATATTTTAAATAGAAGTTAATGGTTAGGTATTATGAAGGTAGAATTAAAATGTAAATGTACCTGCATTTGCGTGGAGGCATAGGGGGAAACCATCTAGGGTAAACCACCCACCAGTCACCCGACCAATACTATAGCCTCGTTCTTCCTGTCGCTGGCAATACAGTCTGATGCGGGAGTGACACCTTGGACCATGTGGTCACCTATATATGTTTCACTAAATTGAATCTGAAAGAAACCAAAAGTGCTCTGTATGCCATAAACAACTTTACATTTAAAAATATATGTAAACATATAATAACAAACATTTTTCAACATTTACCCAAATTGCCACAATTATGTGATTAATATGAATAGGTCATTCCTTAAACAGATAGTCGCTCTATATGGTCATAACCGAAAATTCCTTGTTTTAGTATTGTTTTTGTTGTTTTTGAAGCGTCAAAGCTGCGTTCTCTTAGGAAATATCTCGGTGTGAGAATGTTTATTGACACCAGCTTCGGTGCCCACGTGGTCCAAGGCGTTACTCTCGCAATTGACTGGCTGCCGATGATGGCGAGATCGGTACTCGAAGCCTAGTCGGGTGGAAAAAGAGGGATTTTTTCAAAATTGCTTTCCATTCGGCCTCTACGTAAATGCGGGTACAATTTTCTAAAATTCAACCTTACTCATCCTTAACCAATTTGAATAATTAATATATAGGCGTATAAGACGAACGGGTAGTAACACGTGGTTGCTAAAAAAAAGTACGCATTACTCTGCTAAATAAAAGGTTTTGCGGATTGCATAACTTGTTGGTCTTGTTTGCTATATATTTGATGTTTGGATTATAAATACTGAATTATATGTCGAGTGCAATTATTTTCATTTAGATGAGTGCTTGACTGTACGGTAGCTAATTCGTATAAAAACCCTCATTCTGTGTCCGCATGGTCTAACGTGCTACTTTCACAGTAGACTAGACTGGGAGATCGAGGTTGGAATCTCGGTCGGATATACTGAGAGGTTTTTTTCCAAAATAGTTTTCCACTCTCCTTTCACGCAAATTTGGGTACACTTTTTCTAGATCTAGCGTTCCTAATACCTAAAACCATCAGCGTACAACCCTAACGGTTAGTAATTAATACACGGTGCTAAAAAAAATGTATGAACTATCGTTCTGAAATATATAAACAACTGATCTCATTTTGTAGCATTTTTAAACAAATTTTAATTTTTTTTTTAATATAGCTTCTCTAGCTTCATTCAGTTTTACATCTACTTTGAACCATCTCCCTCCAAATCTGAGTTCACTATCCTATTTAAGGCAGAAACAGAGTTTAATAATTCAGTAGTAGGGAGATGGATGGCTCCTTTGTCGAGGGAAAAGAATAAGGAAGGTAGAAAACAATTTGTTGATGTTTGCGTGTTCGCTTTAGTTAACAAGAGCTTGAGATATCATGATTTTAAGGAAATACGCTTTACTTTAAGGTGTTTACCGTTATAAAGAGTTCACCATAGTATTGTTTGATAAAGTAATTGTTTCATAAAAAAAAATCGCTTTTTACTTTCTCGTTATTTTACAAGTAGATGAAGTATTGTGATCGTCATAAAAATCTAACTTGAGATTTTTATGAATCTTGACGTTTCATGACCTCCCAAATCAGAAAAAGTTGTTTTTAAATTTCCGTCTGTCTGTCTGTACCTCTAACTAGAGCCTAAACTATTTTACCAATCGGGCTAAAACTTGGTATTTAGGGTTTTCATAGGGTTGCCCCGAGGTCATTTTGGAATTGGATATTTGACCCTAAAATTAAGGGTAGTTTACTGGAGGGAAAAAAGAGAAAAAGTCGATTTTCTCAAAAATGGCTCTAACGATTTTGATTAAATTTTATTTATTAACATTTATAAATATTACAAAAAAAATGGCTACTCTCAATATTTTGGCAAAATGACTTTAAGGGCTCCGGTATGATGCGTAAATTCTCATTTTGTATCATATCTTCGAAACTATTTGGGAAATGAAATTACTTATCATTACAAATTTGTAGATATATTCATAATACAAATATTTTAATCGAAGCATATTTTTATAAAACCAATAACTTTCAAGCTATACGCAAATATATATATAAACTTTTCGAACACTAAAGGTAAAGTATTGCAACCATAAAAAAAAACTAGCCTGAATTGTTGATGGATGTCGACGTCTCATGACCCTCCGAACCGTAAAAAGTGTTCTTTTCAATGCCGTCTCCCTGTGTGTCTGTTTAAATTTAAAATTAAGAGTAGTTTAATAAAGGGCGAAAAGAAAAATTTTTTTGACCCAATAACAATTTTAAAAAAACACGAAGATGATAAGAAAATTATGTCATTATGTTCATTTTTATTTTACAAAAACTTTGAATGAGTAAATTTTTTTTTCACTTTATAGACAAATAATTTATACCAGTACCTAAATTACATACTAACTACTAAACTAAATCCACAATACACCTCAGCTCTTATGAAAATGTCCAGGTTATTGCCAAAGTATCAATTTAATAACAAAACTTACCGTATTCCATTGGTAAATATCCTAGTAAACATCACCTGGATTTGAACCAATGCCTCCTAGATGTAAAGTTGACCACTCTAGATGTTAAATGAATAGAGAACAAAATGGCCGGCCATTTCGTCTAGTGGTCGTCATTCCTGGATATTAATCTAAAGGCCCCGTATAGGATTACCGCTGTTTCTATTGCTATTTTTCTTGAATTGGAACGGTTCCTAGGGTCGCCATCGTCTTGTTAATTATGTTAAATGTGTGAGTGAAAGGTGACGCTAGAAAAGGTCAGTGATTTTGCAGTTTTTATAGCAAAGCTTTTTTTTTTGCCTTAAGATATTAAATAATTATCCTGTTTAAACAGAGGATTTAATTTTCTTCCCATGGTGATGCCAACATTTGTTGAATATCTGTTAAATGTGCCCTAGAATTTAATGAGAACTTTCTCTTTATTTAAAAAGTTTCTCATCTAATGCCGCTATGTTCTTGACAGATATTCAACAACTTTTGATATCACAATGTGAAGAAAATTAAACTCACATATTTCTACTCGAGCAGTATTTTATTTATTTTGACCAAATCATATTTTCTATATAAAAATCTCAACAAACAAAACAGATTGTTAGTGTGCTCCATACATCCCCGCCTTAGCCTTATCTCATTAGATTAAATCGTTAATAGATTTCATGTTAATCTCACCGATTAATAAAAATAAATTGAGAAATATCTTAACCTAACTGTTCAGGTGCTGTACACATTAGATGATAAATATTCTAATAGAGTGGGGAGGAGTAAATTAGCATTTAAGATGTAATCGGGTGACCTGGTGGTCTAGGGGTAAGGTGTCAGACTTTAGTGCTGGGGATCTGGGGTTCAATCCTCGGCCCCGGCACAGTTTTATCTGATTGCCAAACCCTTCCTTCACCTCTGACAAGTCGTGTATTAATCACAACTTGTGAATGTGTGGAGTGCCAGGCCTCCACCGTGGTTTGGATCCCACGTTAAACTGTAAGTCCTCCATTTCATCTCACAATCACCCTACCATTACACATTAGTGTAAGTGCGTATAACCCGAACTGGTAGTAAGACGCGGTGCTAATAATAATAATAATAGTTATATTTTAATAAAAGTAAAAACTAACTATATGGTTCTTAACCATACATAACTTATTTTATTGCAACTTAAGTTTCTTTTTAAATCACTCAAAACAGGTTGTACTTAAAAATTTTGATATATATATTGAATTAAAAAATACACACTTTTAGAGGCGCAGATGTGTCTTATACTGAAACGTAATCTCCGCCCTATTGTATTCCTCGCGCGTCTTTCTGCCCCCTCCCCTTCACCCACTCTCTTATTTCTCCCTCCTTTTTCTCACGATGCTCTACGCTCGCACGTGGGACCAACTAAAAGCGGAACCTTTACACATTGTCTCCTCGTTTAGTTAAGTTTTACTGATTATCTTTCTTCTTTTTTTTTACCCCTAAAAGCTTTGATTAATCTTTTTAACTTGTATTTTTAAAGATTTGTTGGAGTAGCTCTTTATTTTTCATAAATTGTCTCATTCGTTACCTTTTAGAAATATACTTTTTAATTTGACATTTGTTTTTAGTTTAACTTATCAAAATTTAATATTCTTAAAATAAATCACAATACATATACCTGCTTTGGTGGCCACATGATCTCAGGCGTCACTATTACAATATACTATTCTGATGATGACTGGCAGATCTAGGATCAAATCTTTGTTTGGTGTACTAAGGTGTTGTTTGTTTTTTTGTTTTTTCAAAATTATTTCGCACTCTGTTTATATGCAAATGTGGGTACACGTCCTCTATATATAGCCTTCCTAAGCCCTAAAATCATTAACTTAATCAGTAAATAGGTTCAAACAAATAGTAAAACCTGGTGCTAAAAACATAGACCCAACCTGTTATACGGTGGGGATGAGGCCTATATGTTAAGTTCATTTAACCTGGTTTGTCATTGACGGGGGTGTTCGGAGTTTTGATTCCGAGTAGTACTATTGATTTTTTTTTTCCTAAATACTTTTTCAGATATTTATCTAAATTTTACGTTCCTCATCCTTGCCTTATTGAGGTAATTAAAATGTTTAAGTCCCGAATGCGATGGAGAAAAATAATACTTTTTTTTTATATAAAACCTCAGTATAACTAATAAATTATCTTCAGTTAACTCAAAAAATAAACCAAACTCTTTCCCAAAATCGTAAATTAGAAAACCTCTTTATCCCACAGGCATTTAATTACGTTCTTTTATTCAATGTAAATTAAATTCTTTTATGAGAAAGTAATTCGTTTGGATTTCAACGCCAACTTTAAAGCTTTGATTATATTATTTCATGACATTTTATATAATCGTAGCTACCAGTTCTCTATAGTCAAGATTATGTTTTCCTATTAACTCGGTACAGCTGAATGTATAGTAATAATAATAATAATTTTGTGTTTTTTTACTAAAGCTGTTGTAATCATGAATATTAACACACAGGTTGCAAATCACTTTAATTACCCCCCCCCCCGCCCCGCCCCCGCACTCCCCAATCAGTTTGGGGAAGACAACATTTAAATTAATTTAAATTAATTTAAAACTGACAACTGAACATGGGAATTGAACCCGGGATCTTTGATTGGACGCGTCAATGCTCTTTCACTGAGCTAGCCATGATTCGTTCCATGCTTAAGGTGCGGTCGAAGGGAGCGGATGTATTTTTACAGTTTTTTTTAAAGATTTGAAATATTTGATTTATTTTGGCCAAAGAAGTTTAATGCTATACAAAAACTGTAAAATTACTCGTGCCCCCTTTGTCCGCACCTTAAGTTTATTATTCACTCATAGTATAGTTTAAGGCTGGCAGCACAACAGACCTCCCGAGTCATAGATGGATGTGGTATCTGATAAAAAAAAAATTTTTATCGCTTCGTCTTACTACCCGTTCAGGTTATACGCTTGTGTACTAATTACGCCAATGGTTTTAGGGATTATGAAGGAGGTGTACCCGCATTTGTGTGGAGGGAGAGTGGAAAACCATTATGTAAAAAAAACCTCAGTACACCCAACAGAGATTTGAACCTCGATCTCCCCGTTATTGGCAGTCTAGTCTAACACGAGAGTAGCGCGTTAGAACTTGCGACCATCGAAGCTAGTTATCTGATAGCTCGCGAAACTATTGGTCGTTCAAATATACGTCCCCTAATTTCGGTTCTAAAGCTACTAAAACAGTTTGAATATACC
This sequence comes from Timema shepardi, assembly GCA_902151425.1. Lineage (NCBI taxonomy): Eukaryota > Metazoa > Arthropoda > Insecta > Phasmatodea > Timematidae > Timema > Timema shepardi. The sequence goes on along the minus strand of CABFVX010000002.1, from coordinate 954,698 downwards.
CATACATCTAGTCATGTCATCTGCAAATCTTACTTTTGATAGATATTAAAATTACCTATAATATAACACAATATATTAAAATGTTATCAATTTTGGTTGTAAATAAACATGTTTGATTTTCAAAACCATTCTTCTGACTAAAATCGTGATATAGCTGACGATTTCACACGTCCATCACAGACTCAACCTTAAACTATGAATGATTAAAGATCTTGAGCATGGGATTAATCCTGGATAGCTCAGTGGTAGAGCATTGACGTACTAGGTCAAAGGCCTCGGGTTCTATTCTCGCGTCAAGGTATAATTTTCCAAAAGGTTTAAATTAAATTATGTAATTGTAATGTTTAAAAAATAAATGGTACGGAGCTCCGCAAGGACTTTCTCACTCTATTGTTTAAAAATTGAAATATTTACTCAAAACTAGTAAAATATTTGAATCAAATTAATATACACTAGCAAACCCAAGAATAAATTGCACTATACTTATGTAAAATATTTTTTGAGTCACGGTTTCAAATTTTATAATTTTTATTTTTAAAGAATTAATGTCCTCATTTGTATGTTTGGAGCGATAAAAAAGATCAATATTGGGTCCACATGGGTCAACACTTCATATTAAAATTTCGACTTCCGGTTAAAAGTTTTCGACATATTATTAGGTGTTGCACATCTTCATGTCATCACATTGCTATTAAATTCCTCATTTATAAATTTTGACCAATTAAAAATGTAAATATTGACTGTCTAAAATGAAGGAGTTAGATAATTGTTGTACAGACATTTTTCATAATAGGTTTAAGGGAAAATAACATTTTCACGGGAAAATAAAAATAGTCAGTTTAGTTATAATCTTAATCAAAGCCCAGATACGAATTTTAATCAAAATCGTTAAAGCCGAATTTGAGAAAATCTAATTTTTCTCTGTTCGCCTTTTATTAAACTACTCTTAATTTTAATTTTAATTTTAATTTTAAACAGACACACAGACAGACGGCATTTCAAAGACCACTTTTTAGGGTTCGGGGGTTCATGAGACGTCGACAACCATCAACATTTCAGGCTGGGTTTTTCTATGGTCGCAATACTTTACCTTTAGTGTTCGAAAAGTTAATATATATATATATATATTTGCGTATAGCGTGAAAGTTATTGGTTTTATAAAATTATGCTTCTATTAAAATATTTGTATTATAAATAGATCTACATATTTGTAATGGTAAGTAATTTCATTTCTCAAATACTTTCGGAGATATGATACAAATGAGAATTTACGCGTCAGACTGGGGCCCTTAAAGTCATTTTTCCGAAATATTGAGAGTAGCCATTTTGTTTGGAATCTTTATAAATGAAGATTAATCAAAATCATTTGAGCCAATTTTGAGAAAATCGACTCTTTCTTTACTACCCTTCAGTAAACTACCCTTAATTTTAGGGTTAAATATCCAATTCCATAAACCCCTCGCGGAAACCCTATGACTTCCCTAGATACCAAGTTTTAGCCAAATCGGCAAAATAGTTTAGGCTCTAGTTGGAGGTATAGATAGACAGACAGACGGAAACTCAAAAAACCACTTTTTCGGATTTGGGGTAGGGTGGTCATAAAACGTCAAAATTCATCAAACTCTCGAGTTCGATTTTTTTTTTGTGATTACAATACTTTCTTTACCTATAAGATAGCGAGAAAGTAATAAACGTAAAGTAGCTAAAGAAGAAAACATTTTACTTATTTTGGATCGAAATTGTTTTTGTTGTAAAAAAACATAAAAGATAAATACCTTGACGTTAGCTTTTTTCACTCTTCTTTAAGTCACTGTTACTTAGTAAGTATGTGTGTCCAGTTTCATGGTCAGATAGAGAACGCCTTAAGTGTGCCGCTACACTAAATACATGGCGGTACTTGTCTTAACTCGAATGGATCGAACCAGTTTCTCATAAAGAACTGGCCTATTCCATTATGATCTAAGTAGGTGTCGTCCTATATTTAGTGTCACGCCACACTTAAGGCGCACTCAATCTGACTATGAAACTGGCCTACTGACTTTGATGTACATTTAAATAAAGATTTGTCTTTTTGTTTTACTTCTTATAAATATTTTTTAAAACGCTGATTTTTTTACCCTGTCTAAGAACTCTTTCATGAGACTTAAAGGGGGCGAAATAAAAGTTGTCGACTCCTTTTGGAGATACTTAGTAGATCAATTTGAAAAAGGGTTGGTGTGTATGTTATGGGGTGGGGTGGGGGATACTGTAATAAGCTGCGGCTTGAATAACTTCGACAACATTTTCTTCAAGGCTTAAAGGTAAATTAATCAACCTTGTGGTTGTGTACCATGCACGCTTAAAATGTCACCGTGCTCTGCTTGGTAAAATATTATCACATTTTGTTAATAGATGAAAGCATTAATTAGTTGTGAAAACCCGCGGTTTATTGCCTTACAATTTAATAAAGAAGCTATTCAACGGGAAATTCTTGTGATCTTAACTCAAAATTTGGGGAAATTGCTCTGTTGAGCTCGCGTTTAAATTGCTTTACAAAACCGCGCAGGCATGTTTTAATTGGCCTTTGCTCAGCGTCGTATGCGTTAAAATAAATTCAACTTACAAAATGGCAATACAATTATAATATATTATTTTAATATGTCAAGGTGTTAGTGTAAGTAATGTGAGCTAACGTTAGTATTTCTGCAGTTTTTATGTCAAAACATTATTTTGGTCAAAATAGATTATATATTTATCCAGTATAAACATAAGAGTTTAATTTTCTTCCCATGGTGATATCAACATTTCTTAAATATCTGTCAAGGATGTCCTGGAATTTAATGACAACTTTTCCTCTTCAATTAAAACGTCTGCCATGAATTACCGCTATGTTCATGACAAATATTCAAGAATTGTCTTAGAACATGTTAATATTGAAACGTGTAGGCTCACTATTGAACTTACATTCGGATATAATTATAAAATACATTCAGAAAAAACTAATATTTTTGGCCTACAACTTTTATTATTTTAGAATTATTATAGACTACTTTATTTTATAATACATTTATGTGTTTATTAATAGACAACTAATCAAAAATAACTAAACAAGAAAGTCACCTAAATATGAGTTTGGCTCGTAGTTTTCCCAAATTCACAATTCAGTAAAACTCATTCTAGAGTGATAACCCCGTGTTCTAGAACGTTAAATCGCTCGCCCATCCCCCCCCTTTTTTATCTTAGAGGATTTTTGTTTCAAATTCAGATCAGAAACTCCGTCAGTTTATTTGTCTATTTTAAAATGGGGGGAGGGGGGCCAAAAGACAATAAACTAAGTGCTTTTAAATGCCTTAAAACACTTGATTAGTGAAGTTTAAAGTAAACCTATTCACACATTATATTCTAAATTTAATATTATTGTCCTTATTAGAAAACAAGAAAAATATATAAATATACTTTCACGTATACGTACGTCAATTCGTTTGATCTATTGCTGTCACTTTTAATAAATATTATCTATACTTTAAAAATAACACTAATATTATAATTAATTTTTATCAATGTTGATCACAAAATAATTTTTGTATTTTTTTAATTTTATTATTTAGCACCGCGTCTTACTACCCGTTCGGGTTATACGCTTTAAGTACTAACTACGCTAATGGATTAGGATTTGGGAAGGTTGAATTAGAGGAAGTGAACCCGCATTTGCGTTGAAAGAGAGTGGAAAACCATTTAGGGAAAAAAACCTCAGTTCACCCTACCGAGTTGTATTTATTAAAAAGCCCTTCTTGTAAAGGTTGGACTACCGCAAATCTATTTTGATTTAAAGTTTCCGCCTGTTGTTTAGTAGATAAGCAATTAGCAATACAAACTAGCACGCTAAGAAGTCGCTAGACCTATTTTAAGGGGCTACCCGTACATATAAGAGTAGACCGGACGGGTAGTAGGGAACGGTGAGAAATAATACTAATAGTTATATCCATATCTGTTTAACAAACAATATCACATTCATTTAACCAGAATATTAGATAAAAGATTACAATCTAATAACCAGAAAACTTATATAAGTGCGGTTTTCTGCATTTTTCATTTGACGGCCGCGAAATGGGGATCAGTTTAAAAGTGTTTAATGTTTATATTATTATGTTGTTTTTAATATGGTGTAATTGTATACTGTCTTATATTCCAATGTTATCTAAAATAGAATACACAAAACTTCATCATGATATAACGCCTGGTTCAGCTTATATTTTAATTCAATGTTAATAGAGAATGCCTTTAAAAAATCTAACTTCTTTTGTGGCTGAAATTTAAATAATTTTATATGTATTGTCGCTGCCTGCCTCCAATTCAGCGCGTTTCGTCTGGGATGATTGCGAGGGAAGGTTAATGAGTGACTAAGACAAATGAATCGAAACTGGTATTTAAATGTTTTATTGAAAAATGAACTGTATAGAGTGTGTACTGTAAAGGTATGAATCAATGTGTTGATGGTCGTGTCTAAGAAAAAATACGGGGTAAAGGTGTGACTATCATGGCGGCAATCTGTATTCCTGTGGGTTCACACGTCCACCGAAAAACTAGTGCAGAACAGAAACGTGGTCACGTGACAAGGTCTAGGCCAATCACAAAATTTCCACCTCATCGATGTGAGCTACCCAGCTAGAGTTCAAATCATTCCTACTTTGTCCCCCGGTGACCTGGCGGTCTAGGGGTAAGGTGTCAGACTTATGTAATGGCGGCCGGGGTTCAATCCTCGGTCCTGGCACAAATTTATCTGATTACCAAACCCTTCCTTCACCTCTGACAAGACAACTTGTGAATGTGGGGAGTGCCAGGCCTCCACCGTGGTTCGGATGGATTCCACGTTAAACTGTAGGTCCTTCATTTCATCTCACAATCACCCTACCATTACACATTAGCGTAAGTGCGTATAACCCGAAAAGTTAGTAAGACGCGGTGCTAATAATAATAATAATAATACTTTGTCCTCTCTGCCTGAGATGTTCGGCACAGGAATACCAATCAAATCTCGGAACCAACCATCTTAAATCAGTGCGCATGCGCATTTGACAACGCATGCGCTGTAGAGCTAGAAGAAAGCAGACAGCTTAGTTGTGAGGAGATTTGAAATAGTCCATCAATGTAAAGCGTGTATCAATGTATCGGATTGGGCCACGACACAGCGTTATATTTTGTAAACATCCATCGGGACAGTGATCTAAATATATGTCTATCCATTAGAAAATAAAAAATCTATAATCAGCTGTTTTAAGATAGCGTTGCAATGCATCATGGGTCAACATACAGCGTGTAAATTGTTGCACCACTTAGATTCTACTTTCTATTTTCTGTGAACGCGTGAACCAAGCTTTAGGCTGAGTAGGACCTGGTTCAAAACCCGGGATATCCGTTTTCTCCACTTATTCCCGCCCACACCGTGACGAACTTTCGTACACGGCCCCTATGTATGTCAGTTAACACTACTATTGGTCATGAATGGTTGTCCAAGTTGGCTGCACGAAATCTGACCTGCGCCTTCGAGACCTAAAGTGTAACGACAAATAACGCTTATCATTCTATTCCCCAATAATTTAATAGTAATTGGGTATACTTGGATTATATTAATTAATTATCAATTTTATCAATTAATTTAATTTCCACCATTTTGCAAAAAACTTTTCCAACACTAGTTTTACTTATTATTTCTGCGTTAATTTATATACATCAGTTCTAAGTTTATTAACATATTAAGTGATTAATATAAAAATTAAATACCGTATGTATAATAAGAATCTGTTTCAGCCTTTTTCACGAGCCTGATAATTTTAAATTTAATATGTCTTAATTTAAAAAGGTTTTGTTTTATTGTTACAAAGGCTCTTATGGTAAATGTTTTGACTATCATTCTTTATTATATAAAATTAATGTTTTCCAAGCTTGTTTAGTCTTTAATATACATCTCTAAAATAACTTTTATAATTTTATATATCTTTTATAACACATTGAATGATTTTTAAATAATATATTTAATATCACTCCTTATTAAGCTTTAAAATGTGCTTCAAAAATTGTTTTATTAAGTGCCATAACAAGCTCATTCAGCACTTAGCTTGTTAAACAAATTGTGAATGTTGTTTAGAATTACTGTTAATGTTAGGATGGGAATGTTGTTGCTGACAGTTGACGGTCTACTTCGGAAATAATTTAAAAAAAACGAGTAAGATGCAAACGTCATCAGACAATACTTCTGAGACGGTTAGAGGGGGTTCCACAAGATGGGCCCCAATATTCTGAGACAGATGGGTAAAATAGGTCCTCGTGTTATATCTGGCTGTATTTTTTAAAAGTGTTACTATACTTAATGAATATAAATATTATTCTGAGAAAAAAAATGGCTGAGCTAAAGACTGGAGAAATCACAAAAATCTGCTTTTATCAAAACATCGTGTTTTAAGTTTTTACCAGTTGATTAATAAGGAACTTTACCCTTCCTTCACCTCTGACAAGACATCTTGAATGTGGGGAATGCCAGGCCTCCACCGTGGTTCAGATTCCACGTTAAACTGTAGGTCCTCCATTTCATCTCACTATCACCCTACCCTTACACATTAGCTTAAGTGCGTACAACCCGAACGGGTAGTAAGACGTGGTGCTAATAATAATAATAATAATAATAATAATAATAATAATAATAATAATAATAAGGAACTTTGACGTGCAGCAATATTTTAAAGTGTTTAGAACAAAATAAAATACATTTTTGGGTGAGTTATCAGCCAACTTCTACGTGGTGTCTCCTGGGTAGTGATAATAAGCTTACACAAGAGGGACCCATATTACCCATACTTTTTTAAAACCGAGGCCCATTTTATCATTTTTCTAACCGGGACCCAAATTGATATGATTTTGGCAGACGGGACCCAATTTACAAACCCTGGATTAGTGTATATAGTATTATCTAGAGCTAACATGACTTGGTATATGAATACGTTAAAGTGGATATAAGAACTTGTCTAGCTCTAAGGATAAGGTTCGTCCTATGACGATGAGACTGTACTTACCTAAGTTACGCCTCGGGTGAGACAGGGCTCTTAAAAGAGACAAATATCTAACGTTGTGTATATCTCGGTGAAGGAAGGAGTAATCCCATTAGTCTTCAATTAGATTCCCAGCCGACTCACGTGTAAGTATATAGATCTAAAACCATGATTATATTACAGAACGTGTAACTTATTTCGTAACGAGATTACAAGTGCCTCTCGCCATATTCTTTTTTTTTTCTGCGCGCGACTCAACCCACCCTACGCTTAGCTTGAGCTTGAGCTTGAGCTTGAGCTTTGAAATTAAGTTACATCGAAACTACGTATTATTCTCAGCAGTAACAAGAGAAGGATGTGTATATTAATAATATAGTGTATCTAACAAAATATGTTTTCTACATTACAATAATCATAAGAAGGACCTCTTATCAAACACTCATTTTTAACATTTTATTATTTTATTTTATTTTATTTTATTTTACGAGTGTTTAAACATCTATCAAAAGTGACAGCCGTGGATAATTTGATTGCTGTATGAATGCTAAATCATCTTATTTACTGTATCATTTCCAGCTGTCCTATAAGGCCCTTCTTTTTGAAAATCAGACTGTTTATGGAGCATGTTTATATTCAATTGGGTAGAGCTCGCAGGTTTTGAAATGTTCAGTAATTCACTGAGACTTAAATTGGCTAGACTTATTTCACATTTATCAGTGAGAATTTTATTATATCAACTGAATCACGTGATTTAGATATATTGTATAACATGAAAGAGTAATCAATATACACTTTTAGAAGAAAAATAAAACGAGATTGAAACATTATTCAGGGGTGTACTGGCTGGTTCCAAGTAACCCGGGCTTACAAATATGGCGGTCCTTAACATACATTCGTAATTAACACTGAAGCTAATTTTCACTGTAAGTTAAAAAATGACGAGTTGTATTATTTATATTCCTTTTACTAATAAATTTAAACCTGATGAAATTTCAGCTATATATTATAATTTTTATATTGGTACTTAGTCCCCTTAAAACATCAGCCTGTAATTTCTATTAGCTTGAGAAATAATGATTAAAAATTGTTAGACAATCACTTAAAATTATCCTTCACCTCTGACAAGACATCTTGTGAATGTGGGGATTGCCAGGCCTCCACCGTGGTTCGGATTCCACGTTAAACTGTAGGTCCTTCATTTCATCTCACAGTCACCCTACCATTACACATTAGCGTAAGTGCGTATATACCGAACGGGTAGTAAGACGTGGTGCTAATAATAATAATAATAATAATAACAATAATAATAGTAATAATAATACTTAAAATCTATTTTTGAAATAATCATGTTTTTAAAATGATACTCCTCTATCCACTCATATTTTTTCACAAATGAAGTATACCGATTTCTGGACACACTCAAACTTAATCACTGAAACCTTTGATTAAAATTTAATCTAAAAAAATAATTCATAATTGAATGGATAGCTTTATTTTAGTTTAAATTAGTTCCAGCAGCCCAAATAAAAATTACCCACGGGGATATCGCCCTTGCGACCCAGTGGTTCAGTAGACTTCTAGTGTTATCTTTTGTGATTTTATGAAAACATAAATATGATTATTGGTATTTTATTGGCTAACTTCCTTGATTCACGGGATCTTCCCGTTAGAGATACACGCATAATTACACTGATAGAAAAAGACTGATATAATCGTGTGAAAATGTACCATCATTTTCGTGGGGGAAATTAGGAAACCAATTACGAAAATGATCCTCGATAGGCTATTGTAGACTGTATTCTTTTGTTTTCTGTCTAACTTGATCACCAAAGAAAAATATCAACTTCAAATCCAAGAAAAAATTAAAGGAGATATTTCAACTTGAACGCCAAAGAGAAATCTGAAGACTGTAGTAACGATAATAACATGGAGGGAGGTCTACTGTTAACAGAACTACTAGTAAGACTGTAGTAACGATAATAACATGGAGGGAGGTCTACTGTTCACAGAACTACTAGTAAGACTGTAGTAACGATAATAACATGGAGGGAGGTCTACTGTTCACAGAACTACTAGTAAGACTGTAGTAACGATAATAACATGGAGGGAGGTCTACTGTTCACAGAACTACTAGTAAGACTGTAGTAACGATAATAACATGGAGGGAGGTCTACTGTTCACAGAACTACTAGTAAGACTGTAGTAACGATAATAACATGGAGGGAGGTCTACTGTTCACAGAACTACTAGTAAGACTGTAGTAACGATAATAACATGGAGGGAGGTCTACTGTTCACAGAACTACTAGTAAGACTGTAGTAACGATAATAACATGGAGGGAGGTCTACTGTTCACAGAACTACTAGTAAGACTGTAGTAACGATAATAACATGGAGGGAGGTCTACTGTTCACAGAACTACTAGTAAGACTGTAGTAACGATAATAACATGGAGGGAGGTCTACTGTTCACAGAACTACTAGTAAGACTGTAGTAACGATAATAACATGGAGGGAGGTCTACTGTTCACAGAACTACTAGTAAGACTGTAGTAACGATAATAACATGGAGGGAGGTCTACTGTTCACAGAACTACTAGTAAGACTGTAGTAACGATAATAACATGGAGGGAGGTCTACTGTTCACAGAACTACTAGTAAGACTGTAGTAACGATAATAACATGGAGGGAGGTCTACTGTTCACAGAACTACTAGTAAGACTGTAGTAACGATAATAACATGGAGGGAGGTCTACTGTTCACAGAACTACTAGTAAGACTGTAGTAACGATAATAACATGGAGGGAGGTCTACTGTTCACAGAACTACTAGTAAGACTGTAGTAACGATAATAACATGGAGGGAGGTCTACTGTTCACAGAACTACTAGTAAGACTGTAGTAACGATAATAACATGGAGGGAGGTCTACTGTTCACAGAACTACTAGTAAGACTGTAGTAACGATAATAACATGGAGGGAGGTCTACTGTTCACAGAACTACTAGTAAGACTGTAGTAACGATAATAACATGGAGGGAGGTCTACTGTTCACAGAACTACTAGTAAGACTGTAGTAACGATAATAACATGGAGGGAGGTCTACTGTTCACAGAACTACTAGTAAGACTGTAGTAACGATAATAACATGGAGGGAGGTCTACTGTTCACAGAACTACTAGTAAGACTGTAGTAACGATAATAACATGGAGGGAGGTCTACTGTTCACAGAACTACTAGTAAGACTGTAGTAACGATAATAACATGGAGGGAGGTCTACTGTTCACAGAACTACTAGTAAGACTGTAGTAACGATAATAACATGGAGGGAGGTCTACTGTTCACAGAACTACTAGTAAGACTGTAGTAACGATAATAACATGGAGGGAGGTCTACTGTTCACAGAACTACTAGTAAGACTGTAGTAACGATAATAACATGGAGGGAGGTCTACTGTTCACAGAACTACTAGTAAGACTGTAGTAACGATAGAAACATGGAGGGAGGTCTACTGTTCACAGAACTACTAGTAACACTGTAGTTATGATAATAACATGGAGGGAGTGAGGTCTACTGTTCACAGAACTACTATTAAGACTGTAGTAACGATAATAACTTGGAGGTAGGGAGGTCTACTGTTCACAGAACTACTAGTAAGATTGTAGTGACGATAGTAACATGAAGGGAGTGAGGTCTACTGTTCTCAGAACTACTAGTAAGACTGTAGTAACGATAATAGCTTGGAGGGAGGTCTACTGTTCACAGAACTACTAGTAAGACTGTAGTAACTTAAGAACATGGAGAAGGTAAGGTCTACTGTTCCCAGAACTACTAGTAAAACTGTAGTAACTATAATAACATGGAGGGAGGTCTAATGTTCACAGAACTACTAGTAAGATTGTAGTAATGATAATAACATGGAGGGAGTGAGGTCTACAGTTCACAGAAATACTAGTATGCTATGTTTTAATAAATTATTATGTCCTTTTAGTTTATTACACCTTTTTTAAAACTGTCTCCCTGTAAATCTGGTTTGTCCTAATGGCTGGGTCTAACACCTCCAATCTATTTTTAATACTACCACCAGTAAGCTTACTAATAAAAACACAGTAGATCTCTCGGAATGACCAGCATATAGTAGGTTGTTACAGGAGTTGGCGAGCATTCCCGCCGCAGCGGGAAGTGTAGCTCTTAGGGGCCAGCAGCTCGTATTTATTACACCAGGGTGGCTTAGTGATAGCTTCCATTATGAGTGGTTACAGCGCGCGCACCTGTCGGGGGAACATTTGATCAATGTTCATAAGCCAAGCAATATCTTGCTTACCCTGTAAATACGTCGCTTCCCCTCAACTCTCCCCCATCCCCATCAAACTTTTATTCCTTTGTTTTCCATCCGAGTATAGAAGCTGTTACGCGTATAAAATGAATCGTCTCTAATCCCACCGAATTTATTATCCATTTAATATTTTTATAACTGACTTTATTTTTTCAAGATTGAAAATTCCTTTGATAAATAAATTGTATAGTACAGTTGTACATACCATCCTCGTATAGTTAGTTTATCAATGTTGAGAACAAAATTTTCGAAATTGGTATTTGAGTCATTTACTCTTAAATTAAGTTGTACTCTTAAAAACAAACATGTTATTTTGGTAGTCATAATAAACATTTTTCATATGTATATATATATTTTTAGAAGGGCAATTTCCAAAAACGTTTCTTAACTACCCTCAAACTATTTATATTTGTAAAAATAAATTGATATTTATCGTAAAAGCTATTACCGGACATCCTTTTTGAATTAAGTTTTAAGGCAATTTCTGAAAATTTTCAATTTTCCTACGAGTTAATTACTAATACTTTTTTTTTAGAAAAATAAACTTACATTATTATTTATCATTTATAAAATAAGCACCATATACTAATTTAGAAAAAATATATATAAAGTTATATTTTTTATATATTTAACATTTCTTAAAAATAATCAAAAGAAAACTTCTACTGTTTGATTTTTTAAAGTAAAACAAATATATAGAATAATTCGTATTGCAAAATACTCTTTAGCTACTCATTTTAAGCAAAATTAATCGAACCTTCTTTTAACTATTCCAAATTTGTAAAAAAAAAATCAGTCAAGTGTAAACTGGCCTTAATTTAAGGTCTATTACAAAGTTTTAAAAAAAAGTGCGAAAGTATAGCCATAACATTTAAATCAGTAGTTTCCAATCTTTGGGGTCACTACTCCTTTCAGGATAGTTGAATTTTTCTTTTGGGTTCTCATTGCTTGTCAAGGTTATAACTATATGGGTGACCTGGCGGTCTAGGGGTAAGGTATCAGACTTCTGTGCTGACGGTCGGGATTCAATCCTCGGTCCCAGCACAGATTTATCTGATTACCAAACCCTTCCTTCACCTCTGACAAGACCTCTTGTGAATGTGGGGAATGCCAGGCCTCCACCGTGGTTCGGATTCCACGTTAAAATGTAGGTCCTCCATTTCATCTCACAATCACCCTACCATTACACATTAACGTAAGTGCGTATAACCCGAACGGATAATAGGACGCGGTGCTAATAATAATAATAATATAGTTATATGTTTACTTTTTAAAGCGATTGTAATAATAATAATAGGAAGGTGTAAAATTAAAATAGTAAATTAATTGATTCCTTGATTTTATTTTTATATATCTTAGTTGCTTTCGTATAATCATTATAAAATAAGCAATTTACAATAATTAAATCAATTGTGTGAGATTAATTTTATGCTTGTTTGGTTGGTTAGTGACGGGGAGGGAAAGTTTCAAATTCCATTAAGGATTACTGGTGGTACTTTTTCTTAAATGGTTTCACCCTTCTCACTTCACGAAAATGTAGTTACATCTTCACCAAATTCCACCTACCTCTCGATTCTATGGGGATAACCCGAATGGCTAGTAAAATGCAGTGAAAATAATCATTTAAAAACTAGGATAGGAATGCCTATAGGTAAACAAGGGGTAGCGAGGGTCTTCAAGATAATAATTGGGGTCAAACCTTACAAAATATCGTAAACCATTGATTTAAATATAAAGTTTAAACAAAATCCATTCAGTATTTTAGAATCTAGGTCCAAAAATAAACAGAAAACCAGAATACTAAAATCTTTTCTTTGGTGGTG
>CABFVX010000002.1:905962-936277 GCA_902151425.1 Timema shepardi | reverse complement strand
CGGCTGACTCACTCACTCGCTGACATTAATGTTGACCCACTTCCAGATGAGATAGAAACTTGAAATTTGGTAAACTTATAGCTTCTAGCCTGAAACGGACGAGAAAATACCAAAACGTTAAAAAAAAAAGTGTTAACCTCCGAAAGAAATTCAAAATGGTGGAGTAACTTTAAAGTCAGTGTGGACCTTTCTTTGGAGGCCTCTTGTGGCTAAACGCTAAGACCTATCAAAAAATGGCTCTGGAATTACATTTGTTTACATCCACTTGCAAACAAAGCAAAGCGTGTATATATATATATATATATATATATATATATATATATAACGTAATACAGGAGTTCCTTAAACCTGATCAGACTTGAATTAAATGATGTAAAATTTGTTACATATATCATTTGCTGTACTATACCGCATCTCACTTATTAGATTTCGACATTCATGTATTCATAGTCAAAACCACGTTTCCTGCAGCTAGAGTAAACACAGTAGGAAAAAGCATGATATTGCTCAGTCAGTAAGTTGTTGTCATATCGGCTGCTTTCAAGGAATGTTAAAATCTAGGATATAAAAACTATAATTTTACAGGTTGTTCTCTATGGATTTGAAACGTATCTTACCTTACATGACAAAAACAAAATTAGGGTGCTTAGAAACAAGAGGGGTGAAGATAGTCGGGGGTGGAGGGAGTTTTATACTAAAAATAATATTAATAATATAGAGTTACATATCCTGTACTAATCACAAGACATTGTAAGGTTAATAAAGTCTCACAGATTACAGTGGGTAGGACATGCAGCGCAAATGGGAGATTCTAGAACCATGTTCAGGGTACTGACTGACAAACCCAATGGGAAGAGACCATTGGGAATACCTAGACGCAGATGGGAGGATAATATTAGAATGAACCCGAGAGAGATAGGGTGTAATGAGGTGGAGTAGATAGAACAAGCTCAACATAGGGATTGGGTGTAATGAGGTGGACTGGATAGAACTAGCCCACAGTAGGGATAGGGTATAGTGATGGGGACTGGATATAACTAGCTCACAATAGAGATAGGGTATAGTGAGATGGGCTGAATACAACTTAAGGTATAGATGGCTTTATAGGTGCTGCAATTAGTTTCCTCGTGCTTAGTGTCATATAGTAAGGAAGTAAGTAAAGGTAAATAATGGTGTTTTATCAGTTTACTTTGCTCTCAAAGGTTCTTCGATTACAGACTAGGGCAGAACATTTAACAATACAACTGAAACACCACCGAATATTTAATTTTCGAATAGTAGGATTTTATTTTGCTCTGTTTTATTCTATCATAGAATGATATCTGCATATTTACACTAATAGAATAGTTATGATAGAGGTAGGAGTTTTGAGGGAACGTGCCCGAATTTTCATGAAGGCAGAGTGGGAAATAATCCAAGAAAATACTCCTCAGTACATCCGACTAAGATTCGAACTATTATCCACTGGATTTCACTGGAAAATCAAACAAGGTGAAACTTGACTCCTTGGCCCACGTGCTATAAGATATTTGACGTAAATTTGTTCATTATGGACACTAACACGAGAGGGGTACTTCGTATAATATATATAATAACATTTCTGTTGTTTAAATGAAGTATTGGTGTTGGGGAGTAGACCTTCTCTTCTCGGTTTAGATAAGTTTGTTAATCATGTGTTCCCCTGGACACGTGTTTTTGGAAGGGTCTTTTAAAGTTTAAATAGCACTTACACAAAAAGATGTGTACACTTTACACTCTTTGCAAATTTATACAAGAGCTTTTTAGGGAGTGGGGGGGATTTGTATGCATATCGATTTGTACACCCCTGTTGTTTAAAATAATATTTATTCCACGGCATGTATTCTGGAGTGAAGCCAAAAGAAGAGAGAGAAAAAAAAGAGCAGCGAAAACGTGCGAGTAATAGGCGCACCCCCTTTAAACTGCATGCACACTAGGTTTAAGCCTGAGCGACGGTGCTGTTTCGCGTGGCAGGTTGCAGAAGTGAAGGGCTTAGAGGGTGTTAACGCGCCAGACCTACGATCTTCAGACCCTGTCCAGATGTTATTAAGTTCTCTTGTCTAGGAATAAAACGACGAGAAAGGTTTAACCTCCTCCCTCCTTCCCCCCGATCCCCTACTCGCTGTTTCCAGCCGTTATATAAATTATATAAGTAGGGTATGAAACGCTTGCAGATGATGATAATGTTGCATTATACCAGGAGTAATTTTATTCTTCAGCGCTCCGTTGTTGGTTCTTTTGTTTGAATTGCTCGTTTTAAAGGAGTAGGCAGAAGGAGTTTATTTAGTTAGAAGTGTGCTCTTAGTAATGAGAATACTATTTAAAAAGAACATTTCCGTTAGATGAGATCGTATTAGGCTCACTGTACTTGGAAATTTTCATTTCAAGTTCTCGTGGTATGGATGTAGTGAACGGAAGTTCAGGTCAGTATGTTTACAGCTTTTTATGGCCAAAACAAACAAAATATTGCTTTAATAAAAAAATATAAAGTTTAATTTTCTTCGCATGGTAATATCAATAGTTCTTGAATATTTGTCAAAAGTGTCCTGAAATTTAATTGCATTTACTTTGCTTTTAAAAAGTTTCTCATCTAATGGCAAGATGATCATGACATATTTAATAACTGTTGATATCACAGGTGACCTGGTGGTCTAAGGTGTCAGACTTCTGTGTTGGGGGTCCTGGGTTCAAGCCTCGGTCCTGGCACAGATTTATCTGATTACCAAACCCTTCCTTCACCTCTGACAAGACATCTTGTGAATGTGTGAAATTCCAGGCCTCCCCCGTGTTTCGGATCCTACGTTAAACTGTAGGTCCTCCATTTCATCTCACAATCACCCTACAATTACACATTAGTGTAAGTGCGTACAACCCGAATGGGTAGTAAGATGAGGTGCTAATAATAATAATGTTGATATCACCATGTGGATAAATTAAACCTTCCTCATCCCTAGCACATTATTGTAACCAGTTAATATGCCTTAAAGGGTAGTACAACATGGTGGCAGAAAAAAAATTACGTTGCCTAACTTAGTAAATTCAAAGGTTTTTTTTTGTAAGGCGGGTTGCATCTTAGTTACCTAGACCCATCTAAAGCAATCTAAGCGCTATCACACTCAGACACCAATGTACGAAATAGAAAGAGAGTGAAGAAAATGATACGTTAAGGTCTCTTGTTATCTACTGATATCACTTGTTATAACGTTTGATGCATCAATTTTCATTAAACATTAGAATATACTCACATTCACAAACTAAGCCAACCGAGAACGTAACAAATTGAATAGATAATAAATCTTTACACTGAGTCCAAACAAACAAACTAGGACCGCGGATGAGTGATAAATCGTAAACTAACTCTCTCACTCTCTCTCTCTAATACAAAAATTGGTACAAAACTAAACGAAGTGTGACAGTCGGCTTCAGTTGTGATGGATGAACACACATTTATTCGATACGTTGGCATTAACGTTCGCTTAAGTATGTTTTTTTTAGGACGCTCTAGGAAGGAAAAAAAGGAATGTTTTAGCTTGACGTGTTTCGCTCGAAGTACTTTGTATATTTGTGTATGTGTTTGTGTAGGGCTAGAGTTTGCGGTGTTAGTTGACGGTTGCTCGATTCGGAAATGGGGGAAACAGTTTTGGCACTCGCTGTAAGTCATTGTTAGGTTTTCGATTTTTTTTTAATATATTTTTTTTGGATTTGAAGTGAGAGGGAGCTGGTAATTCGTATCGGCGTGGGAATGTATTATGTAGGGTAACTCAGAGTAATTTATGAGCACTGGGTGTATGTGTGAGAGGAGAATAAATATTGGATCGGTCATACTGACCGTAACATCTCTCCCTCTGGTCGGTGGTTGGTTGGCTGGGAGTATAGCAATGATGTCTGGTGAAGGGTGTTTTAAATGACATTGAGAACAGATGGAAGTGAGAAATATTTTTAGAAATAATATTTTAGCTTGTATGTTGTTTAGTGAAAATTATTATTATTATTATACTAATTATTATTATTATTAGCGCCGCGTCTTACTACCCGTTCGGGTTGTACGCACTTACGCTAATGTGTAATGACAGGGTGATTGTGAGATGAAATGGAGGACCTGCAGTTTAACGTGGAATCCGAACCACGGTGGAGGCCTGGAATACCCCACATTCACAAGATGTCTTGTCAGAGGTGAAGGAAGGGTTTGGTAATCAGATAAATCTGTGCCGGGACCGAGGATTGAACTCCGGCCGCCAGTACAGAAGTCTGACACCCTATCCCTAGACCGCCAGGTCACCTAGTTAATATTAACTCACAGGTTATCAGATAATTGTAATTACGGTATGAGTGAATAATAACCCCGAACAAGCGACGAGTTCTAGATAGCTCGATGGTAAAACATTGGCACGCTAAGCCAAAGGAGCCCGGTTTGATTCTTGTTCCAGGGTTTCAATGTTTAGCTAATTTAATTAATTGAAATGTTGTATGTTTTTTTAAATAAATTTGTTATTTTATTAGTCTTTCGGCCACCTATTTACATTCTTTCATTTAAATACAACCAGGAGAAATAAATAATTGGAGTGGGCTACCAAGCTACTAAAGAGACCCGGTTCGACACCAAGAGATGTTGAATGTATTAAAAAACAAATTACGGGCACAACGTATTGCTACCCTTTCAGGCTATGTGCATATTTGCGCTTATGAAGTAGGCATGGGGACGGTATAATTTAGACAAAATTCACTCATCTTTGATTGGAGAATTAACTGGAAATTTTTTAGGGAAAAAAAACACATATTTGGACTTGAACCAAAACCTCTTCACTACCTACAAACCAAACGCGCTATACCCAGAGATCACCAATGCGGTTAAAATATTTACAATTTTGTTCATATTTTGTTCAAATATTTTTTTAATTTGAGGTATTTAACTTGCATTTAGAGAACCGACTGATTATATCAGCACACGATAATTTCTATGAGCGAGAGTGAAAGGGCCTGCCAATTGTTTCTGGATAGGTATGTTCACATGCAGGGTTCTCTTACATGCCATAATCGACATGGGATCGACCTGACTTACTTTCCCTCCGAAGGAAGTTGTGCAACGGATGTTTGTCGCTCCAGACAAATTAATCGATCCCAGCTATGTTTGAACCTCTGATCATAGGGTCTTGAGGCAAGAACTTTTGATATATAATTAGACATTAGAGATGAATATTTAATATTATACGTATTGTCTAGACGTTATGGCCACTTTGTACTTATGACCGAACCTCTTTCACGATTCTTGGCATGCACATTTTTAAGATAAACTGCCATGTCTCTCACGAAGGAATAATATTAGTTCTAAGAAACATATTCAACTTAATAAGAATATATTTGCAGTGTATTTTCAATATCATTTTTGTATCATTACATGCAGGTACTTCGCTTTTGTAAATTTGAATTGTGCCTTCTAAAATTTAATCGAATTCCAATGGCGCCCACATTGGCGAATCTCATGGACTAAATGGACTAATTAGGCTGGTCACGGGAAGTTAGAGTTTCGAATTTCACCACTAGAGTGTGTCCTACATACTACTGTACAACCTGTATATTATTGATACCGAGTGTACATTCTATTCAGAACCAATTTTATCGAGTCTTGGTTTCCGGGCACGCTGTATAGTGGTCATTGCACATGGATACAATTCTTGGGGTCCCGGATTCTATTTCCGGCTGGACCTTGGTTATTTTTCCCGGAAGATAAATGACCCTAATGGTCACAAGAGGTTGGTTGATTAATCTTAAGTTAGGTTTAAGTGTTTCCACTGGTTACAAACCCTCGTACTCACTATCATCATCATCATCATCATCATCATTTCATCGGGACATGGAAAGAGCCTCCACGGAAAGGATGCACGATTAGTACATTCCGGCGTCTCCTGGGCAACGATACATTAGTACCTGCTAATATTTTCCCTACATTGCTACCAATGATATAGCCCAGACGTGAAATATTATATTATTATTAATGCCGAGTCTTGGTTTAATTCTCAGCATTTGTCCTTGAGATTTTATGAAACTACCATCAAAGGGTCTATTCACAAACCTAACTACCACCTAGACCTAGTTGTTGCCCTTTTGTGAGTCCATGTCTACCGCAATCAAAGCATACTTGTTCATCACTTCGTACAAGTTCGTAGCAACAAGTCACCTTAAGTTCGTTGCTTTATGAAGACACCCATTCACTGAAACAATCTCATCACACTTCTATTCGGGTAAGTGCTCTAGCCATACACAAAGTGTGTGTCTATAAAGCGGTGGGGGGGAAACGGGGAACTCGTAACATCAAGATGAAAAGTTGCCCGACCCCTAAATTCGGTACTACGCCCTCTCTGTTCACAGTTAAGGAGCTAGAATAGTCTAGTAAATATTCTTAACCACCAGAAACCAAGTGGGCTTAAAACGTTACGGGATGAAGCTATCCGTCTGTAGGAGAACAAACAGGGAAGGAGGACAATACTAATGATAATAAAAAAATTGTTGTGACACCCCCCTCCCCCCCACTCTTTTTGAATTACATCATTCGATTCACAAAGGTACATTTTGCTCTCCTATACCAGTTATCTTTAAGTTTCCCGGGAATTTAGATCTTAAAGAACAACCGAAATATGTGTTGTTGTTTTTTCACACTTTCAAAATTGGAAAAATTACAACTTTTTGAAAATGTTTACAAGTTTATGTATACAATCATACAAAATAATGTTGCACTAATTTAGTAATCAACAAATGTTTGGGCTATTTAAAGTTTTATCAATAATTAACCTAAGCGCAATATCTGATCGGTATTTTTTCAGCTACCTAGGCCCCTTTAGGGGGGTGGGGAGGGATTGATGGTGCCATGTGGTTTTGTTTTAGAGTAATAATAATAATAATAATAATAATAATAATAATAATAATAATAATATAGCGTGTCTGGCATATATTACTTGTAGCCCAACAGTGGAAAGATCAGCCAGTACTAATGTACCGTTCCCAGGAGACGCCCGAATGTACTAATCGTACATCCTTTCAGTGGAGGTTATTTCCATATCCCGAATAGATGATGATGATGGTGATTAAGAGGGTGTGGAACCAAGGACAGGTTTGTTTTTGAGTGAAAGTGGTAGAACCCGGTTGTTATGTGGTGGTACCGATATGTGTAGTGCTACCAAAGGTGCAAAACACAAAGGCACCAAAATATTTTAAAATTATTTCAACCCCTCAGAGGGAAATGTATTGTGATCGTAAAAAAAAAAAAAATAGAACTGGAGATTTTGATGGTTATTTATCTCCTGAAACTGAAAAAGTTATTTTCGCGATGTGTGTCTGTATATTTCGGCTTAGAGCCAAACCATTAAACCAATCTGGCTAAAATTTGATGTATAGGGTTTTTATAAGGTTCCCCGAGGAATATTTTTTATTAGATATCCAACCCTAAAATTAAGAGTGGTTTTCTGAAAGACAAAAGAGAAAAAAAAGAAAAAATTGATTTGATCGAAATCCACTTTAATGGTTTTTAATACATTTTTATATCAAGACACTGTTTAAGATTACAAACAAAACAAGAATAAAATAAAATTACACATATATTATTTTTACGTGAAAATGACTTTAAGGGTACTTTACATAAGTTGAAATTGCCAATAGTTGATCATACCTCCGCAACTAACGTATAATAACGTATTATTGTAAAGTTGTAGTACTATTAAAAATAAAAAATCTTTTACCCAAAATATATTTCTATAAAACTAATAATTTCTGAGGTGTAAGGATTTATTTTTCATGAATGTCTTTGAAAATTGATATTGTTTGTTATGTATGTCCTTTGGTGGACAGAGATATTCCTCTTTTCTAAATGTTAATTGGAAACACCGTATATTATTTCATTTATGGTCTTTGGTTAAGTATTTCTGCAACCATGTATATTATCTGGTTAAACAAATCTTACGAATTTTTAGTGCATATTTATATTTTAAAATAAAAGTGAGAGAGAAATTATGTGCTGTGCATCACACCATACACTCAGTATTGTTTATATTTAATTAAACTTTCAATTGTCCTATTAATATTAATAATATGAGTGTTTAGAATAGGTCAGTATGGTAAATTTTAAAATGTATTACCTTTAACTTTAATCAGAGCTCTAAACGACTTTGAATATATCAATTTATTTATTTTTTCACTATTTTGCCTTGAAATTTCCAATTTGAACTAATCGTAGTGTTGCCTTATTAGTTTTATTCACGAAAAAAAAAATTGACTCTAAGTCTGTATTTTATACAAAAAAAAATTTAAATCAAAATATGGTCGTCATCAGCCTAGACAGATTTACATCTGCTTGACGAAGCTAAACTTTATAAAGAAAAATCCATATCTGGAACACAATTCAAAACAGAGGTTCTACCATCTTCAGAGACCTCTCAAAAACAAAATAAGAACTTCTTGGAAAAGTTTTTTTCGTTTAATTTTTGTATTGCTTTTTTTTACCCCCTTTGAAAAAGAAATAAGGTCGTTTTCCTCAACTCGTTAGCAATAATGATAGCTTTCGGGGCCAAATGGTTATATCATTTTTCCCTCCACCCCTAAATTCATAGATTACAAGTTTTTACGACCCCCACACATGCGCTCGTACTTAACCGGTTAAGCTCCCTTTTGGCTACCCTAGTTTAAGTTCCACGTATAAGAGGCCATTGCTGTTGATAAAGGCTATATTTGCTTGCCATACCGGTGTAACTTGTATACGAGTATCGTCGTAAAAGTAAACTTTAAACCAGTGTTCTGTCGTCCTATATCTTTCGTTTAGTCTTTTTTACGTTTTTTTAGGGGTTGTTTTTGTGCAAAAAAATTATAGCCCTCTCCCCCCTAACTCCATGGGCTACTAGAGAGAACATTTGAAGAATAAATCGTAACATTAACCAGTGTCCAAGTCGTTACTTTCATCAAGTTGTAGTGAATACAAATCTTTATTCTGTACAATGTATTTTTGCATGCTTCACGTCGTAATACGCGTCAAGGTGACCTGGTGGTCTAGGGGTAAGTTGTCAGACTTCTGTGCTGGGGGTCCGGGACTCAATCCTCGGTCCCGGCACAGATTTATATGATTGCCAAACCCTTCCTTCACCTCTGACAAGACATCTTGTGAATGTGGGGAATGCCAAGCCTCCGCCGTGGTTCGGATTCAACGTTAAACTGTAGGACCTCCATTTCATCACACAATCACCCTACCATTACACATTAACGTAAGAGCGTATAGCCCAAACGGGTAGTAAGACGTGGTGCTAATAATAATAATAATAATGATGATAATAATTAATGTCAAAAACATCTGCATATTTAAACTAATTTAAACTATATGAAGTGTACTCGAATTTGCGTGGAGATAAAATTGAGATCTGGAATCATTTATTAAATAATAAACTCTCTATACATTTAGCTGGGATTTAACCCAAACCTCTTCATCAACAAGATTAGTCCAACACCTTTTTTTTTAAGTTGCCCATCTGTACAGGGGTAGCTAGTAGTTCTGTGAACAGTATACCTCGCTTTCTCCATGTTCTTATCTTTAATACAATCGCACAATGTAATTTTGTGAACAGCATACCTCGCTTTCTCCATGTTCTTGTCTTTAATACAGTCACACAAGTAATTTTGTGAACAGCATACCTCTCTTTCTCCATGTTCTTGTCTTTAATACAGTCGCACAAGTAATTTTGTGAACAGAATACCTCGCTCTCTCCATGTTCTTGTCTTTAATACAGTCGCACAAGTAATTTTGTGAACAGTAAACCTTGCTCTCTCCATGGTCTTATCGTTAATAGTATAAAGGTCTCTTCTCTTTGTTCTTAAAGCTAAAATATATCCTAAAATGTATTTTCTGTCCCATTTGGTAGTTATCATGTACAAACAAACAAGACATATATTTGAGTGGTCACCATCTTAAAACGGACAACGAGATTGAAAAACATGTGCCTGCATCATTCGGCCTAGATTCAAAGAGTGTACTTGCCTAATTTCGTTTAAATTGGTCTTCGAATTGGACAATAATCGCGTGACAAAGATCCGGACATATAGATAGACAAACGAAATGCCAAATTGTAGAGTTAAAACTAAACCTCACTACTCTCGGTCTATTAAATATTTAAGGTTAATTCCTTGTGTTTGTAAGCTTGCTTCACAGATAAGTTTAACGGGACGCACGGAAGTTAGTTAGTTGTTAATTGCTACGTTAAATATCTGTAAATGTTTTCCTGATGTCAACTGCTGGTCAGAGGGGTAAATCTTTCAATAGGTGGGGTTGAAGGTGTCCGGTTCGAATCTCGACTGACGACGTTGAAAGTTTTTTTTTTTCTAAATGAGAAAAAAATTATTATATAATCATATGTTACCCTTTCCTTTTACACGATAATGTTGGTGAACTTCGTATCGTGAATGAAGCCCTTAATGACCAAAGTGTTAAATCAACCTTTTATCGTTTCTAAAACAAAACTTTTTTCCCTTAACGTGTCGACGTAATCTTTAATTTCAGTAGCGAAAACGCTCTTTGTGGAACAATACCAGTTCAACGGGCTTATTTTTGGTAGTATTTAATACCTTTTTTTTTAAACTTTTATAACAGCAAATCATAGGAGCCAAATCACGTGAATAGTAATTTTCACAAAACAGGATAAAGTTTCGTGAAAGCGACCTAACACACGCTAAACAAACTTGTAAAATAAAAAATACCATTATCCATGCCAGTGGCTGCGCGGTATCAAGCCGATGACAGACGAACGTTTTAGTCACGTTTTGGTCGTTGCGACACAAACGCCGCGACCAGGTCACTCTAATGTATTGCTTTGTTTCATATGAGAAGGGTCGCTACGTCCAATAAACGCTCACATCGACGTTAACAAACCTGTCGTGGTATTCGTGTTGATAGTTTAACCTCTTACATATGTTTGTTATTATTATTATTATTATTATCACTGCTTATTACTACTCGTTCCGGTTACACACACTTACACTAATGTGTATGGGGATAGGGTGTAATGAGGTGGCCTGGATATAACTGGTTCAAGATAGGGATAAGGTGTAAAGGTGGATTGGATAGAACTAGTTCAAGATAGTGATAGGATATAATGAGATGGACTGGATATAACTCACCTAATATAAAGATAGCCTGGGATGAGGTGGACTGGATAGAACTAGTTTAAGATATGGATAGTGTATAATGAGGTGGATTGGTTATAACTAGCTCAAGGTAGGGATAGGTGGCGTACTTTTGTAAGTTCGGCAATGAGCTTTCGATTTCCTAATGCCATAGATTAAGTAAATAAGAGGAAACTTGATCGACGGAATAATCTACCACCAATGCATTCTACTGGAATTGAACCCCAACCTGCCTAGTCATACTGGTAATCGCCACAGTTACTTTTCCGGTATAACGTGTGTGCAAGTAACATTTTAACTTCAAATGACTCTCCCAGAAATTCTTTGAAGTTAATACCTAAACTTTCGAATCGTAATGTGTACTTTAAATAAGCTCTTGTTGAAAGTTAATTAAAAACATATTTATGTGTGGGCTTTCTCTTTTGCTATATTTTTCGCTTTTTTGTGTAAACTCATTCATTACTGGATTTTACAAACCTTCTAGTCATCCATGAAGCGTAAAATCAATCAAGTTTTACGTCATTTTTGTTAGTTGTTGGCAAAATTACTACGTACTGAAATGATAATTAATTACCGTGTCATCTTATAAAAATAACTTTATTTTTATTTTCGCTCAAGTCCCCATGACAAATACCACTGGTCAACAAATTGAAACTATTTTTCTGTATCTGGTTTGTAAATGGGTTGATATAACTAATTTTCGGGTGCTGAATTCAGTGGAAAAATATATTATCTCTATCACGTCACATTTCCAAGATACACAGCACTAATACAAAGACAATAATACAACATTAGAAACTATCTACCATTTTAAATACAAACAAAACAGACCCCTCATAAATTACATATGTTTACTTGATAGGGTAAAAAACTAATTTAAACCAACAAAAAGCACTAAAATAATCCACATTAAGCCATGATATTAATATTTACAAGGTGTACTGTCAATTTTCTTTGACAAGCTAATTTAAACCAACAAAAAGCACTAAAATAATCCACATTAAGCCATGATATTAATATTTGCAAGGTGTACTGTCAATTTTCTATGACAAGCTAATTTAGACCAACCAAAAGCCCTAAAATAATCCACATTAAGCTATGATATTAATATTTACAAAGTTTAATGTAATTTTTCTTTTACAAAATGGGATGACGATGCTTTTCTTTTGTCAGTCTCCCTAAAACTAAACCAACAGTAATCGCCCATGATTGAAGGGTTTCAGTGCCCTTGGTAACAATGCCCCATGGTCAGGATATATTGGTGAAAACGTTCATCCTGCTCGTCACTAACAGCACCACAATTTTTTTTGGGGACAAAATCAAAATGTGAGTGTGGAAAGTGAAGGTTGGATCTTTCAACAATATTCTAATTTGTGAACCAATTAAATTGCTTTGCTTCACTCAACCTGAGAAACATTTTTATAACCTTCTTTATCAAGAGCTTTTACAATGTTCTTCATCAAGTCTAACTTTATATGAAGCGGAGGAAAAATGACTTTACTCGGCGCAACCAATGGAGTAAATTTCATATTTTCCTTTCCAGCCATGTATAATTTCCTCAAAGGCCATTCCTTGACTTTGTAGTGGTTCTTGGTGTCTCGGCTGTCCCACAAGCACAAAAAATAACATTATTTTTGTGAATCCACCTTGAAACCTTTAAGCAGTGCGACAACTTTTTAATCACAGCAAATCTGTCATTCATAATCTTTATATTTGATTCCCTCCATCAGCAAAGCCATACTTTCATAAGTTTCCCTCGTGTCCACCGCATGCACCAAAGGCAGTGATAGAAGTGTTTTGCCACTATGCAATAGCAATGCTTTTAATCTTGCTTTAGATGAATCAATAATATTCTCCACTCATGTGGATTTTGTTGAACACCCAAATCTATCATCAAAACATTCTCGTCTGTGCACACACACGCATTGAATTCTTCATTTCAAAATATCCAGACAAACAGCCATTTCTTATCCTAAGACTTTAAATATTTGTACCTTGCTCTAGAAGGTTCCATTCTTGCAGTATATAACCAAACAATTCATCTTGCTGTTTAGAAAGTGTACTGTTCACCACCTACAACTCTAACCGTTAGAGGCCACAATATCCGGGAAGAGGGTGGGCGGAATCTATCAGGAATTTAATCTAACAAAAATAGGAACAATTGCAAGTTTAAGAAAAAATTGAATTATTTATTCAAAGTAATATAACAGAGGGAAACAAATGATACATGGCCTCACAAGGCGAACTTAGTAGTGTTGAAAAACATATAAATATGGCAGAGACTGCGTTTGTGCAGTACATTTGAAGATATATTTCACAAACTCAAAGTAATAGTAGTCCTTGAAGTCATTAAACCTTTGAATCCTTATTATATTAATAAAGAGCTTGAAGAGCTTGAAATATAAATGTATAATGTATTTCCATGATTGGTATATTAAAGAGTTTAAAGAGCTCTTTTACACGGTTGACAAAGTGCCTGAATCACCATTGTGAATTCCTACTAAATCATTACGTTTTTAAATTAAATTAAATTAAAATTCAAATATCAATCCTAGTCAAGATAAATTAGACAAAATTTTGACTTCCCGACATAGCTAAAACTTCTGTGTGACTATTACTTCCACCATCTTTGAAGTAATAGAGAATTTTTCTACTTGTTAATATTCACATTATAATAGAAAACAAAGCAATATAACATTATAATACTGGTAATTTCTCACCAAACGAATTGGTAGTTGTTATAGTTATAGCTTATAAACCAACAAAAATAAATTACTTTTATAATTTTATCAATTAAAATTACTTATACAAAATGTTATCAAAAATTTAAACACTATCCAATTTTGAAGATAAACCATTATTAGTAACCACAAGTGCAATAAAATGTAAATTTAAACTAAATATTATAAGCAAGAAAAAGAATGCAAAAGTGGTTCCCTACTATTATTACTATTATTATTATTAGCACCGCGTCTTACTACCCGTTCGGGTTATACGCACTTACGCTAATGTGTAATGGTAGGGTGATTGTGAGATGAAATGAAGGACCTACAGTTTAACGTGGAATCTGAACCATGGTGGAGGCCTGGCATTCCTCACATTCACAAGATGTCTTGTCAGAGGTGAAGGAAGGGTTTGGTAATCAGAAAAATCTTTGCCGGGACCGAGGATTGAACCCCGGCCGCCAGCATAGAAGTCTGACACCTTACCCCTAGACCGCCAGGTCACCGGTTCCCTACTAATGATTCTAAATATTACAAAGACACTAGCGCCCAAGCGTAAAAAGGAAACATTAAGCGTTCCATAAAAAAAATTTACTTTCCAAAATAAATATTTTAGTCAGAAATTACTGACGCCTACACTGAACGATTTTAATCACATAATAACTAAGTGTTCAAACACCCAAATCTATTATAGGTCGATTATATTTAAATATTTAATAAAATAAAATGAGTTTATAGTTGGTCATCCTGAAGCGATTATATCCAAGTCCAGACCAGGACCTCTCGTGGTTGTGTCGGAATTAATAGTCTTAACATAATTGCTGAGCACCAGCTTTATATAGGTCTAGTTGATGGATATAAGGGGGGATATGTTAATATTAAAAGTATAATGCCACGTTGCGAACACGTGCTAGCAGCATGGTTCTCTTGTTAACAACCGTCATCATGTAAACACGTCATCTAGACACGTAGACCAGAAATCTGGTGAGCTGGCAGTGGAGATCGTGCGAGGTTGTCTGTCGGCCGGCTAGGTCGATCATCCGATCAGCGTAAGCCTGGATCACTTCATACCGGTGTCGCGTCAATTCAGTTTTCCAAGGAGTGTCAGTCTTATTTTCTGAATTATTTGATGTGCACAAGTCGTGTGATGGTTGTTGTCCAAGACTATAGGGCGAGTAAAGCACATATTTTAGACATAGTATTGTTTTGTAAATCTTTGATATTGCAGGATGTCTATATGTATTATTTTTATTCAGGAAGGGTAGTATTAATGTAAATTAGCTAGGATTGCTAATGTTACAAAAGTTTCAAATCACGGACCAAATCGTTCAGTTCCTTCTGTTCTATGAGGTGAGGCGATATGTCATAACTTTCAGGGATGTCGTCGTACATCTTTTGATTCACTTTCCTCCGATAGTTTTGATGCTGTGGCTTGCAAGTGACACGAACGAACAGGTAATCCTCCTTACCCATGAGGCACAGGCATATGAACTGAATTTTTATGTTTAGATTTACTGGAATGTCCTGCAATATTTGTCAGGCAAAAATAACAGTCCGTATGATATTTTGGCTCGCACCAAACTATTGGAACAGCAAATGGCATGGCTCAGTGGTTTCCTTCCATCCATTCTATAAGGGTAGCTGTGCAAGCTACGCAAACAATATGAGGTGCAAAGGGTTTATCCTGATCTCCAGGAGCACAATCAAAGTACAGTTTATAAACCTTCTTAACTAAGTCAGTGATTGGTTTTCTTTGGGTTTTTGGAGTGATTTTACCACAGGCATGGTAAAATTTATCGAGTTGCTTTACACAACCACGAAGTTTAGAAGTATCCATTGCGTAAAGAACACTGTACTAACTATAACCTAAAAATATCAGAACGTCTCACTAGTTTACACAGGAAAAGCAAAAACACACAATAACACAAATTAAGGTATCAATAAAGAGAAATATATAAAGTGACTAACACCACCCAAATTTCAACACGCACTAAACAGCAGGGCTAACGTGGCTAGCTGAATTAACTTCTAACGGCCACTGGCAGTACCATTTCCCCTTAACTAAATACCTCTGCCATTTAGTGACTGCTTTTTTTAAACTTCTTACATCATATATTGCATTCAAATGCATAGTGCAACCAGCATAGTCAGTGATAATTCATGATAACACAAAAATAAAAAAAATAAAAAAATAGTAAAAATCTCAGATATCTTAAAAACCTTACATGAAAGAACATTTCTGAAGGCAGATTCAGCTTCTACAATAAAAAAAAACTACATATTAATTGGTGAATCACACACCAGATGCAAAATGGATGCTAACCAGTGTATTCAACAACTATTTAACTTAATTTAGGATTTAAAAATAACCTTTTAATAAAACATATAAAACTGGGAAAGGACGATGACTTAAAACTGCGTATGTCGAATATAATGTAATATATAGTAAAATCGGGGTATGTGTGTGTGTGTGTGCGTGCGTGCGTGCGCGCGCGCAGTAATGGGGTGGGAAGGATGTTGAACTATATTTGGTGGGCTCCACTCTTAGGGATTACACTTAACAGAAATAAAAATTATTTACTTTTCCTCGGATAACTTTGACGGTGGCATGATGACCCTTAAAACTCGATACCACTGGGTGGACTTGGGAACGCTTTCTGAACGATACAATATTAATTTTTCTCTTTATGAAAAATAGTCACATATACAATATATGTGCTTAGTTTTCCTTTTACCTGTAATCGATCTACTAGTTCATGTATTTTAAAATCTAATCATAGGTTTTTGTAAATAAAATATATAAAATAAACTTGTATCAAAATGATTTATGTCAAAACATATTTTAAAATAAACGAGATTCTGATCCGGGAAGCTGAGATTTGCTTTGACATTTTGGTAAGTCTTTTAGCACCGAGTGTCTTACCACCCGTTCGGGTTATACGCTTATGTACTAATTACGCTAATGGTTTTAGGAATTAGGTGGGTTATAATTAGAGGAAGAGTACTCGCATTTGATTGGAGGGCTAGTGAACACAATTTTGGGGAAAAAACACCCGTAGTATACCATAACGAGATTCGAACCTTGATCTCCCTCTCATAGGCAGTCCTGTCTACTGTGAGAGTAACTACTTAGACCACGTGGCCACCGAAGTGGGTCTATAGTCTTAGACAGGGTTTGAAGTGCTTAAATAAAACCGCCTTGATTTAAATAGATACAAAGTAGTGACTCTGACCTAGAAAACTGAGATTAACGGCAGGAAGGTTCATTGGGCTGACAACATTTGACCCTCTATCCGCTAAAATCAGGACTATCATCGCCAACAGACGGCGGCAGCTTTGTTGGTTTGTATTTTGGTTGTTGAAACAGTTTCCTGTTAGTACGGACCTGCTCTTGTTATTTCATGGCTGATCTGACGCTTTGTGACCGTGTTTGTATTTAGTCAATTCAAGAGTGGTTTTTAGAAGTTGGGAGATGGGGAAGGGGGGTGCAGTGGCGGTGCGCTGTCGTGCGACGCTGGGAGATGCGGGGTAGGAAAGAGAGAAGCGTCCAATACCCTCCCTCTGCCACCTTACGGTGCGCTGTGCCATGCTAGAGTCAGTCATGGGGGGACGCTGACAAGTGCGGACGTACGGATCGCGTCGCGGTGGCGAGCATCGGGACGCTTTCGGAAGTGGTGGCACGTGTGTCGTCGTCTGACGAAGGTGGAAGCGTTTCTTGAAAGGCGTCAGTCTTTTACTCGACGAAGTAAAAAAAACAAAAATTTACGTATTAGAGCTCGTTTGGATTCGTATCATTCAAGAACTTTTATTTTTAGTCAATTAAAATTGCGGTGGTTGATTTGTGGCTCTTAGAAACATTTCTAAATTTATAAATGATAATTATCAGTTAATTATTGTAACGAATGAACAATAGGTCTATATTGATTAACAATTAGTAATATAGTTAATAGAATTAGTAAATTTCTCCTAGATGTTAAATTTTGAAGGTTAATAAATATTATATTCCTTCATTTGTCTTTAGTACTATATTTTTAAACTCCAAATCATTAAATAAAGTTTACTTTACTCTTTTCATAAATTAAAACAAATTGTTTGTCTAAGATACTATATTAAAAATTACTTAACACACCCCATTTTTGTTTGATGTATGATTGTATAATTTTGTGTAAATTTTAAACTAAAACAAAATATTAAGACGAAATTAAACTTAGTAAACTTTGTAATCGTTTTATATCTCTTTCAACAGTAACTTTACAAAATAGTGGGTCATAAAATAAGTTATTAAATTATTATACGCATTTTGTCATCAATTTTATGGATTAAACTCTTTTTAGTTTTCTATTATAAGTTAAATATTTCATAAATAAAAATATAAATAGGTGAAAACCACTTTAACCTCAGATAAGTTTGTTTTAGTTCGCGGTTTTTACTTTTTCTTTTTCAAAAATGTTTCCTTTTCTATGTCGATATAAAGTTTATAGTGCTTTTGTAATTCACTTTTTAAGTCGTGATAGATAAATGTTACCATTCGTTTACTTTATAATCACCAACTTAACAAACTTTTTACTTAAAACAGAGGCCATTAACTACTTGGTGAACTCTGACATAGGAAATTGAAACTTGGTCGACATATTTCTCCTACCCTTTCTTAGCTGCCCCTGAAGACTTCAAAAGTGTCTTAATATTGTTACACGTGGGCTTGAAGGGGGTGAGGAAGGGTACAAGAAGAGGGAAGAGGTGTAAAAAGTTTGGGTTTCTCTGTGGACATATCCTTCTTTGATATGTAGCTTAAGTTCCTCCAATCTACTGCCTTTACCAACCCCCAATCCACCCATAGCCTCCCACTTTTTTTGGAAGAAGAAAAAAAAATGGGACAAACTTACCTTTCCTCGCCTCTCACGTAAAAACTGTTGAAAAACTCTACTTTTACATGTCTCTAAAATATTCCAGTCACATTGAAAATATAAATCCCTTTTTGAAAGGAAAAGTAAAGCCTCAACCCTCCTCAGTAAATCTTACCCCCCCCCCCTTTTTTTTCTCTTTTTTTTTCCGGTTCGTATAGATCACCTGAACCTTTGAAGAAAGTTTTGTTGTAGCTTCGAGTTGAAAACTAATGAATAACCTTTGTTCATCAGAAAGAAATACTCGTAAGAATTATAACGTTTTGGATTGTAATTTTTGTTTGGAAAAATAACCGAGTATTCCGCATGCATTATACGTGCATTGAACACGTGGGTGCCTTCAATAAGAAAAAAAATATATTTTTTGTGTTTTTCTCCTTAAGATATTCAATTTTTACGAAAAGACTGTAGCGGTTTTGTGTAGATTTCCTGAAATAAGCTCTTTTTTTGTGTTGGTAAAAGATTGCACACACTCAAGATGGGATTCAACGAAAAGAAATTTAAGAGATTGAGAAAGTTTCGTTTCTTCGGAAGAGCGAAGGTGTATCTTCTGGTTAGGTGGCCATACCTGGTACGTGTTACACTCCCCACCTTTTAGCATATTTTATCTAGTTTTATTTACACTCAAAGAAAAAAAAATAGTTTTAGTTTTAGCAAGTATAAGTTTTGTGAAAAGGCTTTTTTAATAAATTTGTTTTTATCAAACTATAAGTTACCATCAAATAATTACTTTTATAACTAACATTAGTAAAACTCCAGGTAAGTTTACCTTGAAGTTTTAATATTCAATATTCTAGTTTAAATTAATTAATTTACTTTGAGACTAATTCACAATCCATTTTATCTATTTATTTGCTTATTTGAATGATATTTAATCTAAAAACGTAAATTAAATTTTATATAGTTGGTATTATTACTGTACCGTTTAATTAAATAAGACCAAAAAGTGGTAGCAACATTATAAATTAAAAACCGTATTATCTTTGATTGTCATAAAAAATTAAGTAATTTTTTTAAAGAAATAATGAAATAAAAAAAGTATTGGTTATGAATTGACGTGTATTTTAAACTAAAACTTTATCACATTCGAGATTGTTGGACAATGTGTGTGTTTGTGTAATTTTGAATGCATATTTCAATTTTCAGAATATGATATCTAGATGGAATAAATCCTCATTAAAAGCATATATAATAGCTTTGGCCATTTGAATCTTAATGTATTTTTAACTTGTGTTTTTATGTGTTACTGGGATATGTATGTGTATATGTATGTACTTTTTTATGTGTATATAATCCTTCTTTACAAAGGAGTCTCTTAGGCCTTCCAAATGTGGATATTCGTGAGAAAGTTTGAGTATATGTGTAAGTTTGGTAAATGTTTGGGTTTTAGTGTGCATTTTAATAAATATAAACACATTTCTAAATCCAGTGAAATAAAAATATATCTTCTTTTTTTGAGGTTGAATAGTTCTTTTTATCTCAGTCGAAAGCTTTTCCAACCCACTAGAATAAATGCTGAAATAAAGTATGTCTCTTATCCGTTGTTGAAAAATGATGATTAAGTCATCTATTATGCATGAGAACATCATGTTCTGTGGAAGTTTAAGGTCTGAGCCGCCTTCTGCTTCATTTAAGCTGACTTTCTTCTCGTAAAATGAACACGTGTTCAGATTTTTTTATACCAAAATAAAGACGGTGCAAATTTCCTTCGTAAAAGAAAAAAAAAGCCTTCTAAATCACGCTTTGATGCATCTTAGTCTATTTTACTGGAGGAAAATCTAAAAAAGAAGATTTATTAGTTTGTCTTTTTTTTTAAAAAAAAGTTTAATCCCATCTTAAATTTGAAGTAAGATAATTTAAAGTCAATTTGATAATTTAATTAACTATTTTTGCGATGAAATTATTTTCTTTAAGACCACACTTTAAAGTTTAAAAGACATATTTTCTATAATATTTTTTAACAAAAATCTTTGAAAAGTAAATAATCTGAGGTATTTGTATCAATTAATTTGTCGAATCAGTTTTTTAGCCTTTAGTATTATCCTTAACCGGACAAGTATTTATTAAATTAAGAGTACGAATGTTTTATATAATTGTAGGTCTGATCCTTTTTGTAAAAATGTGTGTATTTCTAGAGTAAAAAATTAATTAAAGTTGTATACTAACACGAAACTTTGTGGCCAGTTTGTTTACCACCTTTTCTCGAGCATGTGTAAATAAATAAATAACAGAACTATAATTTGTCGTTATTCAATTTGTTACGTCTATGTTTTCTATTTACTTTACTCAAATGAAACAAAGTAAGCTAACACAAAATGTTAATTAATGATAATTAAATTTTGTCTGTATTTTCGTTCTGGAAGGAGTATTTATTTACTACCATACAAAGGCAAAAACATATACACACAAATAAGTTTGCGTGTGTTCAAATATGTGCACAGTAGGAAATAAATTATAAGAGTGTATTTCGAAATCATAACAAATGAGTTTTCAAAATGCATTCCCCCCCCCCCCTTTTCTTACTGTTGCAATTCCCACCAGTTTCTTTGTCTTGATCACGATTGAACAATTGTGTGTGGTTGTGTGTGTGTGTGTGTGTGTGTGTGTGCGCGCGCGCGTGCTTATGTCACATGAACGTAATATTAGAGCCCCTTCATACAGCAAAACGGTCGCATCAACTTTGAGATTTATTACGTCTCTACCCCCCACCCCCGCACTCCTCTTACAACCCAGATATTCAACAATTTAACGTGACGTATGATATAGCTTTAAGTTTACTCAGCTACTTCTTGATTTTTCTCTTTTCTTTCACAGGTTAGTAAAATATGTATCATATTTCCCCCCTCCCCATTTAATAGTCTTAATCTATTTTTAGAGTATAATATCCCGGCACAGATCTATCTGATTACCAAACCCTTCCTTCACCTCTGACGAGACATCTTGTGAATGTGGGGAATGCCAGGCCTCCGTCGTGGTTCGGATCCCACGGTAAACTGTAGGTCCTCCATTTCATCTCACAATCACCCTACCATTACACATTAGCGTTAGTGAGTATAACCTGAACGGGTAGTAAGACGCGGTGCTAATAATAATAATAATAGAGTATAATATTTGGGTAACACAATAGAGTAAGGAAGAGTTAACACTAAACGGTACAATGAAGCTGTTAGAATACGCAGATGATTTAGCTTTGTTGGGAAATAGTAAGGAAGATGTTGCGAGAAATGCAAACATTTTACTAGAAGCTAGTAAGAAAATAGGTTAAGAAGTGAACTCTGAAAAGACTAAATATTATATCACATGGATAACACAGATTGGGACGATAGTTTAAATATTACTGCGAACAGCAAATCATTTGACAAGGTTAACTTCAAGTTTAAATATTTAAGAACAATTTTAACAGGCAATAGTGGCATTAAATTGTAAATTAGTAAAAGAATACAGTCGGGAAATGTATACTATCACTCGGTCGGTAAGTTGTTGAAATCTCGCCTGCTTTCAAAGAATGTATAACTGAGAATAAACAAAACAATAGTCTTACCGATTGTTTTGTATGGATGTGAAACGTGGCCTCTTACCTTACATCACGAAAACAAATATGTAATTAGTGTTCGAAAACAAGGTGCTTAGTAAGCTAGTTGGTCCAAAAAAAGGGATGAGGCTGATGGGAAGAGGACGGTACACATGGATGAGTTACGTCCCATGTACTCATCGCAATACTTTGTTAGGTTAATAAAGTCTCGTGGATTACGGTAGGCAGGACATGTAGCGCACTTGTGAGAATCTTAAACCATGTTCATGGTATTGACTGGCAAACTCAATGTAAAGATACTAGTAGGAGGACCTAGACACAGATGAGAGGATAACATTAGAATGAACCTGAAAGAAAGGATGTAATTAGATGGATAATCGCAGTGATAAATAACTAAATAGAAAATGAACTCTTAAAAATATTTCTTAGCGTCCTACTGCTGCGTCCGGGCTACTTATTTAATTACGCTATTGAGGTATGCATGAGTGAAGTCTAATTTAGAGAGCGTTGTATCTGCATTTTTGTGGCATGAGAATGGGATACCAATAATGAAGACCCATCTTCAATAAACCCGGCTGTAGTTCAAACCTTGACCTCTCCATAACCGTAAAACACATCTAAACGAGCCTAATATTTTTCCCTTGTACACACCGTTCAGAGTTATAAATAAATACAAATATAATGTAAAAACATGTAATGATTTAAAGAAAATTGCATGTAATAACGCCAGAATTATCCTCTAAGACAGTGGTTTCCAAAAGGTGGTCCGCAGACCCCAGGGAGTCCATGACCTTTTCCTAGGGGGTCCACAACAACCACCAAAATTTAACAAAATAAAAAGTTAAAATAATAATAATAACTTGGTAGATGTGTTTGAACATTTGAATGTTCTTAATTTAAGTTTACGATACAATTGTGTGGGCATTTTTCATGTTGAGGACAAGATCAATGCCAATATCAAAAAGTTTCAATTGTGATCAAAGTGTGTGGAGAAAGACTCTTTTACAAACGTTCCGACTCTGAAAGAATTTTTGGAATCTACTCCAGAAAAAAAATACCATAACAAGTGAATCAAGAAATATTCGAGCATCTGGGGATCTTAGCAACAACATAGGATGATATGTTCCTGTTGAAACGAACGATTTCAACAATACTGCCTGGATAAGAAACCCATTTGATTGAAAAATTGAAGATGTTTCTAATATTGGTGAAGAAGAATAGGACCAGCTCGTTGACTTAGTAAACAATGGTGCTTTTAAATCTGTTTATCTCAGTGAAATAATCATTGAATTCTGGTTATCAGTTTATCAAGATGATCAAAATCAATTAGCTGAAAAGCATTGAAACATTTGCTACCTCTTTATACAACTTACCGGTGTGAACAAGCTTTTTCAACACTGTGTTACAGGGAAAACAAGTATAGAAATAGACTTGACATGCATTCGGATTTTTGAGTCAAAGTGTCCAGCCTTTAACCTGATTTTCAAGAGGTTATGGGAAAAAATAAAAGGTTTCACTTATCTCACTAATACTAGACCCAAATGAATAAATTTGAACTTTTTCATAACTAATAGATTTTCATGTAGGCCTAACAGTTTTTGTGTGAACTATTATTATTATTATTATTACAATTAGAGTTTGTGTAGATATAAAAGTGTGTGAAAACAAATTTGACTCGGATTGACTGTGCCAAATTCCCAGTTTTGTAGGTTTTCTAACATGAATTATTGGGGGTTGGGGTGATATTTTCTATACATAGAATAGATTAGATTCTAATGATTAGACAAAATTGACGGTCCGACGATCTCAAAGAGCCTCTTGGGGGTTCCTTGGCTGGTATGTAATTAGAAACCACTGCTCTAATGGAAGGTTGGAGTGTCATTCATTATTTTTATTGGGTGGTCCATCTGACGACAGGTCCATTCCTTTTGTCAGTGAATTTATACCGCCAATACGCCCTGTCCTCTGCTTCCTCCTTCAGATTATAGAATGTCCTTCTTTTCTACAAGCCATCCAATGTTTGAATCTTCCTCCTTCCTAAGATCCTCTTTTACTCAACCTTTGTTTCTATGACGTCGTGCAGAAGACAGTTCCTCCTAAGGATGTGTCCGATCCAGTTTGATTCGTTCCGAAGAATCACATCCAAAATGGTTCTCTTCTCACCCACTCTTCTTAGGACTTCTGGTCACCATGTCTGGCCACCTGATCTTCTCAAGTCTTCTCCAACACAACATTTCAAAGTCCTCCTAGTATTTTCTTTTCCATCTTCTTGAGGGTCCAAGTTTCTACTCCATAAAACGCGATGCTCTAAATGTAGCATTGCCTCGATTTGTTGCTCAGTTCCAAACCATTCATTAATAAAAGAAAATTAAAATACATCTTAAACTGTTTGGGATTAAACCTAGGCTCACCGTATTACAGTCAGGAGAGGGCTAATCGTAACAACGACACTGCTTTAAACAACCCAAATAATCCTTATGCAAATATATTAGTTTATTTGCCTCTCGTATTATTCAATCACTCTGTATGCAATATAACTATAATGGTTGTCCGTTCATACGTGGCCTTTGATATCTTAAAACCACATATTTTATAGAAGCTTGAACATTTTAATCCTGCAGAACCCAACTCTGTGACATCATACAGATCCTCTTGTTAATCCCCTTAATCTGGGGGACACACGGGCGTAAAATGTACGTGTATTGCAACGTTTGTTGTAACGTGCGCTGTAGGGGATTGTCCTTAAATTACGTAAAGCTTTTTTTAAAATGATTTTTGACCTCCTTTCACGTTAGGGATAGTAAGAGTTTACATCCTCTCCCCACCCCCATCCTCCCAACCTTCCCTTCTATCCTTCGTTTTTTTAAATATTTTGGTCAATTATATATTTTTTTAGATAAAAGGATTGATATGAAATTTTATAGTACTTTAATTGCAGTAAAATTGGGTGTAACACATCCTAAGTAAATTAAATATAAGTGAAATTTTATAATTAATATATTTATTTTCTTACATTAAAAAAAAAGTCTTACGTAAAATTGATTCTTACCACCACTAGACCTCGTAATAAAACGTAAGAAAAGTGATTGAGCCTCCCATCCCTCCAAAAGCCTTACGTAACTCAAGGACCGCCCTAGCATTATATTTTATAGAGCCAACACGCTTTAAACGCGTGCATCTTCTAGTGCACGTTGTAACATGCTTATATTTTCTACTGACGCACTCAAGCTAGAACAAAATAAACAATCCTAGAGCCGAGAGTTTAATTAAATAATATTATTCATGACGTAACAACACTGAATATAACATCTTAGGAAACTGCACGCTTATGAAGGCCTTACCTTCGCTCTCTCTCTCTCGGTTAACTGTTGCCAAATCTCCTAGCTCTGAGTTGTGTAGGAAGGTGGTTTGCTGGGGTAAGAAGGAGCTACTGGCAACATCGGTGAACCAGTGTTGACAAATTTGTATTATACATGAAGGAAGATTGAACACGTGGAAAAAAGAAAGAAAAAAGAGAACGATGGCACTTTCATCATTGACGAACCAGCATTTCCAGATTTGCATTATGTGTTAAGGCAGATTGACAACGTGAAAACAAGAGAGTGAAAACTCTGTTTTCCAACATTTGTCCTGTAGTTATCTAAATAATATATTAACTGTAAAAGCATTCACTTCTCTATCGCTTAAACGTCAAATGAATACATCCGCTTTAATTGTATTATTTAAATGTCAAAGTGGGATGCATTTTCAGTGTTATTAGAGATAAATTATTGTGTTTTTTTATTTGTTTTTTATAGTTATAACTAATTTTGCCTATTTTCCTACTATGTATATTTATTCTCTTAAAATGTTAACTTGTTCATCTCGCAAATAATATGTAGCGACATTAATATTCGATAGACAAGGCCTAATCCTAAAATATTCTACAGTTAATCAAACTAATTAATAGAATTTATGGTTAACATGATTACTTATCTACAAGACAATTTTACTTATTTACCTTGTATCAAACATAAAATGTTATATCAATTTAATTATTAACTGGGTGACCTGGTGGTCTAGGGGTAAGGTGTCGGACTTCTGTGCTGGGGTCCGGGGTTCAATCCTCGGTCTTGGCACAGATTTATCTGATTACCAAACCCTTCCTTCACCTCTGACAAGACATGTATTAATCACAACTTGTGAAAGTGGGGAATGCCAGGCCTCCACCTGTGGTTCGGATTCCACGTTAAACTGTAGGTCCTCCATTTCATCTCACAATCACCCTACCATTACACATTACCGTAAGTGCGTATAATCCGAACGGGTAGTAAGATTCGGTGCTAATAATAATAATTATTAACTACCGGCTTCGGTGTTCACGTGTTCTGACGCGCTACTTTCAAAGTAGACTATACTACCAATTATGTGGATACCAAGGTTCAAATCTCGGTTAGGTGTACTGTGGGGGATTTTTACAAAATGGTTTTCCACTCACCCTTCACGCCAGTAACTAAACAAACAAAACAATGTCTTGAAAGGTATGAGGTAATTCCTCTATTATGCCCATTAGTTAATTTTGATGAATGGAAGAATAGTGGTCCAGCTATAGCAATGAAACAAAAAGCAAACAGTCCTGGATAATCATTTATTTTGCAGAAACTAATATCACTTAGAACGGATTAATTTGTATCACCGCGTATTACTACCCGTCGGGTTGAACAATTATATACTAATTACACTGATGGTTTATGGGATTGGGACGGTTATATTTATTGGAAGTATACCCGCATTTGCGGAAAAGGAAACTGGAAAACCTTTTTTTTAAACCATCCTCATTACACCCGACCCAGATCTGAACCTCGATCTCCCCGTCATTGTCAGTCTAGTCTAACACGAGAGTAGCGCGTTAGACCAGTCGGCCAACGTAGTAGGTTTAATCTCTATTAATGGCTGAAAATATTGTACAATGTATAAATTCAGAAGCTAGTTCCAGCGTACCACAGCATAAGGTCATAGGTTTATATATATATATATATATATATAAACTTTTCAAACAACCATTCTACATATCTGTTCCTTATCCTCTGCACCAAGAAAATATAACAAAAGCACCCTCTAAAAAAAGTTTCATTCCATTGTCATTTCTTTAGATGGGGGAAAACACGTTTATAGGTTTTTTTGTTGCTTTTTTTTTGTAGAAATGTCGTGGAATATTCCATGTGTCTCATTCTCAGTCAAATGTATGCGATACTCTCGAATCTACGAGACTCTTCTTCTATTGAGACGCTACAAAAAAAGACTTATAGATTGAAGGTTAACTGATTTTAAATGTTTTCTTCAAGTAAAATATTTTAGTAGGCCTACATAAGACATAGCGAAAGTATTTGCGTTTTTCTTATGAACAAAATACATCCTGGAACTATATTTAAAAATCGAAGCGATTCCTCTCCAACTTGTACCGACACTACGTCAGGGAAGTCGTTCGGACGATTGGTGTTCCCATAAACCTCCGCGAGAGTGCTTAGTCGGCTCGCGGAAGGTTTCCTCCCGCTGGAAGAAGTAGTTCGGGAAGATAAGTTACCTACGGACCTTAAATGGTGTATGTGGGGTTAGTCTGTGTTGTATTGACCGAATAAGGTAAATAAACACCCCGTGACACTGACAATTAAGGCCGGTACATACAGAACGTTAAGCTAAGCTATACTGTGCTGTGCTGTGCTCTCGCCTTGTCACTTTGGTTCCACACTCATTGCTAAGCTAAGCTAATCTTCCTCTTTTTCCTCCAGAATTCATTATTGGTTTCTTTCTGGTCTGCTCCAGTGAAGTTTAGTTATGATGGCGTTCTCCAAATTGTCTTGTTTGAGTTAAGATGATAGTACTGAGGTAGAGAATATGCTGCTGTTAACAGTTGTTTTGGAAGATGAAGAAAATCTAGGAGGTAGAGGTTTGACTGGTTCAATTAACGTTCTCATTTTAATATAAAAAAAACATTTATTAAATATAAAACCTAAATAGAATATTACTTAAATATAAGTGAACCAAACTGAAAACAAAACTTCATCACTTCCTTAGTTATTTTCAACAATCCAGCACTGCGTCTGTTCAACATGGAACCCAAGTTGCTTTATGCGCATGCGCAACGTAAGATGGATCAAGATGGGAGATGGAAAAATTGCCCGGCCAGAAATAGGAAAAAAACATAGCGCTGCGTGGCAAGGCATAGCTTAGCTTAGCTTAGCGTTCTGTGTGTGTGTGTGTTGTGTGTGTGTGTTCCTTTAGTCAGTGCCGACCGCTCCGTGTAATTTAGACAACAATAGATTGTGTTCCTGTGAAAGTGCGTAGATATTGAAGACAGAGTTTCATGTCATGTGTAGTGGTATAAGCTATAGCTCCCAGAAATAAAAACAAGCCTATTGCTATTATTCATCATGAAAGCTTATCCACCGAAAATGAGCCAAAAGGTTTTTAAAAAAAATTATAATTTCAGAAAATGGGAATTCCATTCGACATAAAATTATTTTCCTTTTTTTTTCATTTAGTTAAGGTACTTAACGTACTCTTTTTGGACCGTATACAGTATAAAATAGCATTAATCTAGAACACAACGCCCATCCCCCCCGTCCTTTAATTCATCCTTGTGAAAAGGGAAACAAAAATTTTACTATGATACATTTTTCGCCCATGCAGGTATCAAACCTGTGACCCCTAGCTCAGTAGACAGACAAGCTACTGACTGAGATAAGGTGTCGGACCCCATTAGTATAATTAATATACAGAGGTCCCGGGCGTTTAATAAGATGGTGTCATGAAATAAAACTATTAAAACTTGAAATCGAACCACTTGTTTGGACTGAAATAACAATTAGCGACAATTTTTTGTTATCACCACATCTTACTAACTGTTCGGGTTATACGCTTATGTACTAATTACGCTAATAGTTTAGGAGGTTATATTTAGAGGAAGTGTACCCGCATTTGCGTGGAAGAAGAGCGTAAACCCATTTTGGAAAAATCCCCCTCAATACACCTCACCGAGATTTGAACCCCAATCTTCCTGCCATCGGCAGTCTAGTCTACCACAAGAGTAGCGCTTCAGGTCACGTGACCACCGGAGTGGGTGTTAGAGACAAATTGTTTTCAATAAATGTAATGGTGTAAGCGATGCATTTATTAACCATGGATTAAACAGTCCTGTATCTGACAGTTGCAAATTTGGATTTATCACAGAGTCTGTTCCCTGTTTTTAAATATGTTAATATTTTTCAAAACATAAGGCAGCGTGATTTTTGGTCATGGGTCTGAAAGGCTATCATGATATATATATGTGTGTGTGTGTGTGTGTGTGTGTGTGTGTGTTTTTTCAAATTTCGGATTTTTCTCAACAAAAATGGCATTCTCTGTAGGCCAAAACTAAACTCAATCACGTGATCGCTATGTGTTGAATCTCCCCTTGGGTCAACCCCAGGGGAAAAAAGGTCAGTTTTAAGAATTTTTGAGGTAATTACAACATATTATTAATCCGCGTGTTGAGTTTCAGATTTGCATCTTAACGGGAAGTTTGATAAAAACTTTGGACAGTCAAACAAACATCACATGATTTTGATTACATTATTTGTAATTTTTCTCTTTTTATTATTTTAATAAAGCTCACTTTATATCTTCTATCTAAATCAAACACACCTTTTTTCTCATGAAACGCTATAAAATTATAGTAAAAAAAATTTAATCTTAGCTCTCACTTCTTAGTATGAATCTTAATACGCATTGTTAATACTTCTAACAAAGTCAATTTTTAATTTAATCTATTTTTATTTTTCCCCTTATCTTTTCCTGAAAACAAACTTCATTATTTATTTAATTTTTGTACTTCATGACGAGAGTACGGGGTGAATTTGCTCCCTCTTGTTCATCCATCCAGCCTCGATGCATGATGGGAATGTCTCGTGGTTCTTAGACTTCTTGTCACGGTTGTCGGGGTCTGGTGCCACCTGAATTAAGGATGGGGGGG
>CABFVX010000002.1:875955-896694 GCA_902151425.1 Timema shepardi | reverse complement strand
TTTTTTTTTTTTTTGCATGTGTCATCGTATAATATTGACATTACCTTTTGTGCGTCCCGCCGACCATTTTAATTAGTGTGTGACGTCATTGGTATTGAAAACAGAAAACTAGTTGCTGGTGGTGAAAAAGTAAAGAGGGTGGGTGTGTAGTCCTAGGACTGTATTATGCTCGTCCTTTTGTGATCGCTTTCATTTAAGTCAAAACTCAACCTCGAGTTTTATTTTTGTGACTCAACCCTATTTGGTTTTTCCTGTTGATTTCTAACCGAGCTTTAATACGAAACCAGATAATGTCCACATTAATTATCCTTAGGTTATATATGTACTATATATAGTACATATTAGTGGTATGTTATTTATTTAGGATATTTATATGATCATAAGGCTAGTTAATGTTGAACGTATTATAATTTTATTGTAAGTTAAAATAAGGGGAAAAACACACAGAAAAATAACGTCATTTAGAGTCACAAAATAACACTTATATTTATATAACAAATGGTACGACACAATTGTAAACATTTTCTTTTACAATATTTAGAGTTTTGTAGAAAACTTTCTAAAAATTTGTGCTGAACCAGAAATGGTAACTAGACTCAAAGCACAAATTGCAAACAAATTGTACACTCCTCTTAATTTGACCGTATCTTAAAAGCTACACCATAGTGTAATAATGTAAGGTAAGCCTGCTACCTTACAGGGTAAATAAAGGGTGTTTACTTATAAAAGTCTGTGAAGAGTCTAATTTATGACTGATTCAAATGTTTCTATACATTTAAAAGTATTCTTAATGATGTAATCCAAGGTTCGGAAACTCAAGACCCGCTTGTTTGCAATAATTTTATATTACTATTCGGCCTGCAGTCATTGACGCACACACAAAAATAATATATTCATTTGAGTGTGTACTTAATTTTTACCAACGAAAAACACAGAAAAAAAATTCTAAAATGTGCCTTTTTTTCACTTTAAATTACTGTCGGAATCTTTAACTAAATAATTTAGTAAATTCTGCATCGGATTTTTTGCTAACTCACATAAATATTTGGGAATATAGCCTAAATATTTTAAATTTAGATAAATAATTATTTGTAAATATTGAACATCAAATAGCTACTTAAGAGTTACATCGGTGGT
Source organism: Timema shepardi (assembly GCA_902151425.1). Classification (NCBI taxonomy): domain Eukaryota; kingdom Metazoa; phylum Arthropoda; class Insecta; order Phasmatodea; family Timematidae; genus Timema; species Timema shepardi. The sequence goes on along the minus strand of CABFVX010000002.1, from coordinate 895,557 downwards.
CACGCGGGTTAAACGTCAAATTCGTATGGTCTATTTTACTGGTGTCGTGGAAGTCATGTTCGAATTCCAGCTGGGTTTAGGGAGGGTGGTTTTTCCTCTATGGTTTCACACATTTCTTTAAATCAAAATTCAGTAACGGCCCCGTGGTATAGTGGTCACTGCGCCTGGCTACGAGACGAGAGCTCCCGGTTTCGATTCACGGCTGGTACCTTGGGTATTTTTCCCTAAAGGAGAACTACCCCAACAGTCACCAGGGTTTGTTTAGTCAGGTATTGGTTAGATTTAAATGGTTCCACACCCTCATATTCACTATCACCCTCATCTCGTCGGGAAAGGATGTACGATTAGTACATTCGGGCGTCCCCTGCACAACGGTACATTAGTGCTGGCTAATTTTTCTACAAACTGAGCTACGAATGCTGTATCCCAGACGCGCGATATTATTATAACTTTAGTTACATTTCCTCTCAATTTTATCTTCCTCGTCTTCCACTACTAACATGATTAAAATGTGCGTAGCTTAGACGGTAAATAAGATGGGCTTTAAAAGTGTAGAATATATTTAAGAAAACATGTTTGTATAAGCTTTGGCTCACATCATGCCTCGAGTTTGTGAATCTATACCTCAAAGTAACTTAGAGTTTAAGTAAGACCACTGGTCTAATCCATCTGACAAAAAAATATTAGAATTAATTTTATGATTCGATATATATAGTTGTTTAACTAAAGTACTAGTTTTGTTTTACAAAATTACGATACTGCCTAATGTCAAATTACGTTCATAACTTTAAGTAACACGACTCTTTTTTAATTACTTAATCATAAAAACTCGTTACGCAAGAGTTTTAACTTGGCGGCCTTTTTGTATTTCACGACGTATCATCTCTGAATGTATCATAACGCGAGATTTTATGGGCACTTCACACCATCGCTCGACATTAGTTTTATAGTTTTAAGGGTGGTTGGGAGAGGGGGAAGGAGTGATGGTACTCATATGAACTCGTTGCACTGATTAGTTTTCAGTCATTTCTCAAAGATGGTAATAATATCCAGATGGAGGTTTTATAGTCGTTAATGGTTTGACGACCCTAGCATGATTCACGCAGATTATGCCCGTGGACTAGGAATTACTTAATTACTTACTCTATGGAATTAGGAACTCAAATTTCACTACCGCACTTAAAATAAAAGTACACCACCTATTGAGCTAGCTAGCTCTATCCAGTCCACTTAATTAAAACCTATCCTTATCTTAAGTTAGTTATATCCAGTCTCCATCATTATACCTTATCCCTATCTTGAGTTAGTTACATCCAGACTCTCTCATTACACCCTATCCCTTTCCTAAGCTAGTTTTATCCAGTCCACCTAATTACACCCTATCTCTATTCTAATGTCATCCTCCCATCTGGGCCTAGGTCTTCCTAATGATCCCTTCCTATCTGGTTTGCCAGTCAAAACTCTGAACAGGGATCTAGACTCTTTCATTCACGCTGCATGTCCTACCCACCTTAATTAATAGATGTATTTATTATTATTATGTTTTACACTAAAATTAAATTAAACCCTTGAGCCACATCAATTATCGAATGGTCTTTACTCTAAAGGGTCACTCTCATAATATTTTGAACTGCCACTGACATAGAGATTGGGGTCCGAATCCCGGTTTAGTGCACTAAGGAAGTTTTTCCTAAATTGTTTCACAATCTCTTTTCACGCAAATGTGGGTAGGTTACCTCTAAAAATGCTTCCTTCCTCGTCCCTACCCTATTAGATTAATTATCACATATGTGTATAATCTGAACAGGTGGTAAGATACGGTTATTAAAAAAAATCCTTCTAGGTATTGTTTGAGAGTAGTTTTTTTTTTAGTTTCTAATATATCATACGCTTTGCAAGCATCAATTTTCACTAAAATGTATAGGCCTATTGGCCTATTAGGATATGGGGGAGAAATTTTAGGCTGGTGGTTGGCGAATTGGGGAAAATGAGAGAGTATTATTATTAGCACCGCGTCTTACTACCCGTTCGGGTTATACGCACACGCTAATGTGTAATGATAGGGTGATTGTGAGATGAAATGGAGAACCTACAGTTTAACGTGGAATCCAAACCACGGTGGAGGCCTGGCATTCCCCACATTCACAAGATGTCTTGTCTGAAGGGTTTGGTAATCAGATAAATCTTTGCCGGGACCAAGGATTGAACCCCGGCCGCCAGTATAGAAGTCTGACACCTTACCCCTATACCGCCAGGTCACCATGAGAGAGTAAAATTGTTTTGTGGCCTACCTGCCATTGATCAGTTAAAGTAAAAGTAGTTCTCAGGTGTTAAAAAGTTGTGTACCTCTGAGAAAAGTAACAGTCGCTTATCACACAACTTATGAATCATGTTCCTTCCTCTCTAAATAATCCCTGCTGGTAAACTTTATATTTTAAAAACTTCCCTCATCCTTTCCACGATCATTTGACAGCTCTTGTTTCTATAGAAAATGTCTGCTTCATCTGTAGACCACACTTCCTTATATTGCATGTGATTTTGTGTTTAATGTTTAAAAGATCTTCAATTGTTCAGATCATGCACTTAAAATTGTGTATTAATCACAACTTGTGAATGTAGGGAATGCCAGGCCTTCACCGTAGTTCGGATCCTACGTTAAACTGTAGGTCCTCCATTCCATCTCACAATCACCCTACCATTACACATTAGCGTAAGTGTGTATAACTCGAACGGGTATTAAGACGCGGTGCTAATAATAATAATAATAATAATAATAATAATAATAATAATATAATAATAATAATAATAATAATAACTTAAGATTAATATTGTTTTGCGTTGCTAACTTTGGTTTAGTTTATCACTTAGAGAAACCATTTATTGTGTACAATTCAATTTTCAAAGTAAGGGACTTCGATAAGATACAAGATGAGGTTGAAAGATTAGTAAATTGAAAACTAAATATTGAAAAGTAAATATTCACTATTTAAATAAAAACAGCCTCACTTCTCGAAGATGGTGTCCCTTAATTGAGCTCCATCGGACGTCAGGCAAAACTCAGCACTTCGTCGGTCACTTTCCTTAGCATTGCGTCCAAATTTTATAAAATTTTCTATTTTATTACTGTTATTTTATATGTATCGATATCTATCAAAGTGACAGCTTCACGTCACTTCTATAACTCTTTATACCCGTTTATCAAAATTATTTTGAATTTCTGACACCAATTTGGAAACTTCTCGCTAGTCTATAAAATATCATCTCTGGCCAAAATTATTCCTGACGCCTTCTGTAGATTACATATTTTGTTTTTGAAGAGATTCGAAATAAATACAGCGTTACCACAACCAATGAACACATCAACAATATAGTTAAACATAATTTGGGTTTTTTTTGTGTTAAATGTAAGCAGTCTCTAAGCCATCATGTTATATAATCTTATAAATTACAAAGTAACTTAACTTAGTACATTTCTTGTGAATGTGAGGAATGCCAGACCTCCACCGTGGTTCGGATTCTACGTTAAACTGTAGGTCCTCCATTTCATCTCACAATCACCCTACCATTACACATTAGCGTAAGTGCGTATAACCCGAACGGGTAGTAAGACTCGGTGCTAATAATAATAATAATAATAATAAACTTAGTACATTAAACCAACACAAAACACCCCAGATAAGCGCCAGAAATTAAGTATCTGCGCAATTAAATCAAACTGAGTTTTCTCTAGCTCCTAGGAAATAATTTAACAATGGTCTCTTTTATTGCCTATGCCAAGATTACTTTTTGAAGAGGGAGGAGGAACACACACAAAAAAATGAAATAAATCATAGCGGCTTTTGAAATGTGCGTATTTCAGGCATGATGGATGACCTACGCACCTGTCAGTACATTGTGCGTGAGCTGCTGAGCGATTTAATATCCCCAGTCTTGCATCATAAAACATTTGACATAATTACGTCACAACAACGGAAGTAATTAATCAAACTGGTAAGAATAATGGCATGAAATTAAACTAGTTTCTGAAAGATACGTAAATCTTTGTAAGTTTAGCATTTATTAAAATTAATTTTAGCGCCGCGTTTTACTAACCGTTTGGGTTATACGTATAATTACTAATTACGCTAATGTGTAAAGGATGATGAAGGTTGAATTTAAAGAAAGTGTGACCACGTTTGCGTGTGATTAGAGTGGAAAACCATTTAGGTAAAAACCCTCTCAGTACACCCGACCGGGATTCTAGCCCCATTATCACCTTCATCGATAGTCTAGTTTATGGCGAGAGTGATGCCTTGGACCATGCATCCACAAAAGTGGGTTAAATTTATTAATTCCATGGTTGAAAAAAGTTTTGCTATAAAAACTGCAACATCATTGATTTTTTCTCGCGTACCCTACAATCTCACCTTAATTCCTCTAATGAGGTAAGGTTAACCATTTGCGTGAAAGAAGAATGGGGGAACATTTAGGAAGAACAATTCTAAGTACAACTTTCCTAGGTTCGAACCCTGATCTCCTCTACCTCCCCCACCCCCGATTACTAACACTAGAAAGGTGGACCTGTTTAGGTGGTGGCTGTTTTTCCCCTCCTCTTCTTTCTCTTGAGGTTCTTTACATTTGTATAATAAAGTCATTTAAATATTAAAACAAAACTTTAGAAGAAAAAAGATAATATACTCATTTAAAAAAGAAATATTCCTATTATATTTCTGGACGAAGCGAGGAATATCTACAATAAAAATACGAACGAAACCCGTCAAAAAATGCATCAACAAAAAGATTCCATCCTTACGAACTATAAGAGCTCATATTTCATTTGGGTCTTGACACAAATATCGATGTATGTGATGGGAGAAAAATATATTAAAGACGTTTGATGGGTTGGCGAGGGACGGGGGAAGTATATCCGGAAAAGGGGAAGGGTGAGGGGGGATTTCGGGTGCTTTGAAAAGTGTTGCAGACAGGGGGAAGCTCCAGAATGGATGTACTGCATTGAAAAGTATTTCGGCAATCACGTGACGAGTTTCGTGTCAAAGATGACGTGTGCAGAAGGACGAAGACTCTTTTCTAACGTCGACCCTTGCTTGGCAACATTTAAAAAAAAATCCAAATAAAAGAGGTTGGTGTCGAGAAAATGGGAGCTTATCAAGATTTATTCGATTTTTACTTACCTGTCAATCCATCCAAACACTTTATTCATCGAAACTCGTCTGATTGTGAAGGCTTGAAAAGGCTTGGTTGAATAAGATTGAAAAATTGAATTGATTTCATATTATTTTTAAAGGAAACATTACGTGTATAAATATATAATATATGCAAATAAAGCCTGTCATTACTCTTATTTGACAGCGTAGTAGTAAATATCTTAATGTTTTATTTACGAAAACAATAAACGATTCAAAAATTCAAAATATGACAGATAGAACAAACACATTATAATTTAAAAATGATAGTATATTTAAGCAATTATGTATCACTCTGTTTCAATACAAGTTTGGGTTATATAATATACATAGTGTACCAGAGCATGTAGGACCCACTGCAGTGGTGATACAAAAAAAAAGGAAAAAAGCTCATCTAAACAAGTGTCCCATTTGACCTTGTTTCAGAGTTATAGTTATGGTTATACTCCAGTAATGTGGAGCTGCTAAACATTGTAAGAAGTGCTAACAATTACAACCTCCAGTGTGAATGCTAGCTGCGGTTGTCATGTCGTAGAAAGCCGTACTCTTATAAAAAAAAATACCGGGTGTTTGTTGGATTCTTTGGCAGCTTTCTCGTATACGTTAACCAAGTATTTCAATGTTCGCAATGGGTGTTGAGTAGAAATATGGTTTCAAGTGGCCCCACAGATTATTTAATAGATTTAAGGCGAAAGTTCTTTTTCATTTAGCGTGGAGATTCAGATCCATGGGAACAAACGGTTATCTTCAAGAATTTTATTGATTTGCAATTTTATTTTAGGAAACGGTTTGTTCAAGAATAGAAGCACGTTGATTAAGTTTTATACACACCTTCTCTATAATTTGAGCAGTGATCAAATTCGATAGAATTGACATTTTACATTAGAAAATTGCCGGCTTCATAACAATAACAAAAATAAGAAAATGTAACAATTAATAAACATCGATACATTATCTTAGAAGGGGTGTTGAAAATATTAACATCAACATTTCATTCGTTCTCGAGAAAAATGATATTTCCAAACGCATAATTTACCCGTAAGATCTATTCGGTACGATTTCTGTGATAACTCTGTTAGTTGGAGCGGAAGAATATTTAGGTTGATTGTGAAGCCTCGCCACGCCTTTCACCCTCCCGCCCACCATCCCACCAGATAAGTTTTAGACTTGCACTCGACAGGGCAAAGGGTCTTAAGTGCGGCATTCTACGGCACGACTACTGCAGGCTTCCTCCGGAGGGAAGCGTACAGCTGATCAAAAGGTGAACATATTCACCAAAATGAAGGTGTATAGTTGAGTTAAAAAGGATACAGAAATGAGAAAAATAGGTGCGTGTTTTGTTTATTTAATTGAGGTATTTAACTTGCACTTTCTGGACCGAAAGTGTATATCAGAATACGAGAATATCTATGAGCGAAAGCGAAAGCGAAAGGATCTACCAATTTAGCTGGGAAATGTATTTTCACACACTTTCTAGGGTTCCTTTACATGCCATGATCGAAATTGGACCAATAGCTTTACTTCTCCTCTGAAGTAAGTTGTGTTACGGATTTTTATCACTCAATAAAAGAACGCATCGACTCTTGCTGGGTTTGAACCCACGAACATCGGATCCTGAGGTGGGCACTGTACCCCAAGACCACTGGAGTTGAATGCGTGTTTAGTTAAAAAGGGTGACCTGGCGGTCTAGGGGTAAGGTGTCAGACTTCTATGCTGGCAACCGGGGTTCAATCCTCGGTCCCGGCACAAATTTATCTGATTACCAACCCCCTCCTTCACCTCTGACAAGACATCTTGTGAATGTGGGGAATGCCAGGCCTCCACCGTGGTTCGGATTCCACGTTAAATTGTAGGTCCTCCATTTTATCTCACAATCCCCCTACCATTACACATTAGCGTAAGTGCGTGTAACCCGAACGGGTAGTAAGACGCGGTGCTAATAATAATAATAATAATAATAATAATAATAATAATAATAATAATAAAAAAGGGGTGGAGATCATTTTTAAAAAAAGTTTTCGCATTAGCACGCCAAACTATTGCGAAGGCCGATAATGTTATTCTACCCGTGACATCCTATATACCAGTTTTTCTCAAAGTTTTGGTGATGAAGGACCTCTTGGGAGACCTGCGGGGCCCTGGGAGTGGAGGAAGGGGTGGTGTATGTTTGATAGCTATGAGGGGAAAGTATCATTTTTAGAAAATTCCATTTTGTGACTATAAATAATAGACAAAAATTAATGTATTGGATTAAAAAATATATATATAATTACATTTAATTAGCTAGTAGCGGTGTTTTTTTTTAGTTTTAACTATCTAAATTTCATAATTTGTTTATGTAAATGTTGAAATTTGTTTACTTCTCTCTGACTTGTATCTACCAAGAAAAGAAATACGGCTGAATATTGGTATCTTATTTTTAATATTTCGCATTTAAAATTTGTGTACATAACTTTAATGTGAATCATATGGTTTAATTAATTATTACTTCGAAACTTCCTGGGTTCCCGCGGACCACCAGTGGTGAAACACTGCTATAGACAGACAATACTAGTTTTCCCAATGGTCCTCAGTAAGAATCCACTTTCCTCATTCTCTTGAAAGTTTTGATCCTGTCTCGAAGTTTATATATCAGATCTGGCCTAGCAAGTTCCTCTCTCTTTGTAAGTCGACTAGGATCGGTTGCGGTCAGCTACTGCGCACGCATGACTTGTTTGGTGAAGTCATTGAAGTCCTGGGTACCGTATAATTATCGCCTCCAAGCAAGAGGACCGTGATCAAAAGGGTGTGAGGTCCGCCGCGTCGTCTACCTTCCCAGGACGACTGAGGTTTGAGGGCAAAACAAACTTTTCGACTAGTTCAGGGCCACCCGCGGTTTTCGTGAACTTTCGCTGACGGAGATCTTCAAACGAGGAAATAATTATTATTTTGATGAGTATGATTAGAAGTTCGAGTTTTAACCAATAAGTACAAAATATGAATTATTAGACCCTTCCCCCCCCCTCCCTCCGCATTTTTATTTTCAACACACATATTGAAGAATCATCATAGACTCTACCATAAAATATGAGTGACTATCGACATTTTTATGAAGAATAAATTAAATTTTCAAAATAAAATATAGCCTATGTTACTCGCTGATAATGTAGCTTTATCTTGATGAAAGAACTTTTAAAATTGGTCCAGTAGTTTTTGAGTTTATCCATTACAAATAAAAAATCAAATCTTTCCTCTTTATAATATTAGTGTAGATTAGTATTAAGCTTCTTGTGTCAGACATTACTAACAGGGACAATACATAACTAAATCAAAGAAGCCGGATGAGTTGTATGTTCTGTAACGTTGCTTGACATCAACGTTACAAGCAAGAAGAAAATATGAGTAAAATAACACTAATTCTACAACACCGGAGAGTAAACAATACTGGACTCACCAAAAGTGCCCCGTTTCTCGGTCTGTGTGTGTGAAGTCTTGTCAACAAACATCCCTGCCCGCGCGCATTGTTTCCGCCCCGAGTGAAAAGACATAACTAGAAGAATTAGAGGTGTGGCATTTTGAGCGTGTTGTTTTCGCGTTGCTTCATGGGAGCGATCATGTGATGATCACGTGATGTTCTAGACGCCTCTCCAATGACCTATTTGTTCTTTACTGCGCCAATCCCTCTGTTCCATGTGAATGTTCTTCTATGTTCTTTCGTTTCCCCTTATGTTCCCCTCCCCTCAGAGAATAACTGTTTATAAACTGATGTTGTGTGTCTCATCAAGTCACTTCTTGAATCATCCGTGTCTTGGACACTTATCCTAGGATGGGAGTTTTCCCAAGGTATAAATTCAATTTCGGTCGTACTAGCCAAAATTACTCTTTGGAAATTTGTTATAGGTTTATTGGTAAATTTTAGGTTAGGTCTAAATTCCTTTTCGGCCAGTACATACAAAATTTGATTTTTGACTTTCATCTGTTGTTTTGGGTATTTTCTTTAATATTGTAGGAATGACAAATTACGTAGCCCAAAAATGGCATAATGTTGTTTATTATTCGTTAACTATATTACTGAGGTTTTTTGCCCTTCCGGCTTGGTAACATGATTAGAAATAATGAGGGACCTTTTTTTGTAAGTTTTTACCTTACGTTTTTGAAGGCGAATGCCTGGGTAGTATGGGAAATGTTGATGGCCCATACGGCTAAATTTGTTTGTTGGATTTATGGTTAAGACCAAAATAAATCATTTACTTTCTCTTTTTTGGTTGCCATGAATATTTATGCTTATAAATTGTAATTATAAAGCATACGATACAGTCCGTTTGTAAAATGCGGATGATTAGCCTGTAGCGTATAGGTATGGTTGGTAGCGTATTGCGGGTTGCCGCTGAGACCCGTCGAGGGGTCGTACGTTACCTTTCGTAATCGTGAATGTAATTGTTAGGACAAAGGTTGCTATGGCAACAGTACCACTGTATAGTAATGGGCATAACCCCATTTTTCCTTTTTCTATATGTATATATTTTCTTTTTAACTATCTATTGTTACCTATAAGCATATATTCATATATATATATATATATATATATGAATATATATATATATATTTATTGTTAATCTTTTCTAAAATAAATATTGATTTATTTTACTTGCCATCTTTAATTTACCATGACAGGTTTAAAGTATTTTCTTTTAACTCAAAAGATCCTCGCCCCTTTTCCCTTGAGTGATAACACATAGTAACGGGTGATGGTTGGGAAGGCTTCATGACGACAAATTGTTGAATAGGTCAAAGTGAAGGCCTATCAATGTTTATGTGGTCCTAACGCTCTTTTGCAATTTAATCATTTGTTGTCGTTTTCTTGCCCTCTTTAGTTTATTGTACATGTGCCCCTGCCCTTGTCCGTTAGAGGAAAAGGGGGGCGGTACAGTTCGATTGTTGGATCGATCTAACACTATTAGCCTGGAGGGAATATATAAAACCGAAATGGGTGAAAGGAATTAGGGAAATGGGACTATGGTTTAATCTTAGTCGTAGCATTTTCCACTATTACTGACTTTTATTAACTTTTGATTTCTAAACTGCAATCTGTATTTAATATGAAGACCGTAGTTTTAAAACTCAATTATTGTACAAAATAAGTTAATATGGTTATTAATCTTTTAAAGTTATTGTTGATTATATCATTAATGTAATAGGGGGAAAAAAATAACCAGGAAAATTTTAGAAGGTACAAATTATATGCCCTAGAAATATACTGTAAATGATTACTACCCTCTTAGGCCTGTGTAGCTACTAGTTACCTTAATTACTTATTCTATGGAATTTGTAAATCGAAAGATCATGGCCCCACTTACAAAATTACGCCATCTATCCCTATCCTGAGCTAGTTTTATCCAGTCCACCTCACCACACTCTATCCCTATCTTGAGATAGTTACATCCAGTCCAACTCATTACACCCTATCCCTATCTTGAGATAGTTCGATCCACTCCACCTCATTACACTCTATCCCTATCTTGAGATAGTTACATCCAGTCCAACTCATTACACCCTATCCCTATCTTGAGATAGTTCTATCCACTCCACCTCATTACACTCTATCCCTATCTTGAGATAGTTACATCCAGTCCAACTCATTACACAATACCCCTATCCTGAGCTAGTTTTATCCAGTCCACCTCACCACACTCTATCCCTATCTTGAGAAGTTACATCCAGTCCAACTCATTACACCCTATCCCTATAGTGAGAAGTTACATCCAGTCCAACTCATTACACCCTATCCCTATCATGAGCTAGTTTTATCCAGTCTACCTCTCCACAACCTATCCTTATCTTGAGCTAGCTCTATCAGTCTACATCATTACACCCTATCTTTTCCAGATCTATTTTAATGCTATCCTCTGATCTGCTTCTAATTACTAATTATCTTCTTCTTTTAAAAATTTATAAATGTAATATTTTCTAAATCGGTACAAGTAACCAAGGAACCTTCATTTCGGTTGAAATGTGACCACCCTACTTTCTAATAATCCTCTTCAGGACATCGTAATAAAACTTGAAACACAAAACTATGTACGGTAATTAGCTTTTGAGTAATATGTTCTTGTAAGGAAGTGCGCTTTGAGCTTAAACTCGGCTTGTATTAAAGGATTAATTTAGTAATTTATTGTACGTGGCACGCCTGTTTTAATTACTTTTGGTACACTGCGCGGCCGGGTTGCCAGTTTGGTGGGTAGGAAGTCGTAGTTTTTTTTTAAAAGGAAGGAGAGGATATTGGGATGCGTAATATAATGGTGGGTAGCGTGGTGGTGGGGGGAAGGGTTTTGTAATTTGTGTGTAAATCGGTGTATAAAACGTGTGTTCAGGCGATAAATTACCAAGGTTTTCCAAAATGAGTCATTTTGCGGGAAATGCAGGTCGGAATTAATTTAAAAGGGATTTAGTCGAAGGATTACGTTATGTAGATGTGACGTGTGCACTGTATCCGTTGCAGTGTGTTTATTTGATAGTGTTTAGTATTGATATACTTCTATTTTTTTATCTCTAACCATCCATTAAACTACAACTTTTTTTTTTACTCCACAGTATTATTTCTGATTGAGATAAATTTAACGTTTATTTATCAAATAAAATAAGGATTATATTATTATATTAATAAGTAACTAGCTTAACCTAAGATATTGGCCCTTTAAAAAAACAAAACAAAAATTCCTGCTATCAATAGTGATAACATTTTACCATATTTTAGTGTTTTTTTTAGCACCGTGCCTTACTACCCGTTCGAATTATAGGCCTATGTACAATTACATTAATGGGTTAGGGCTTAGGAAAGTTTAACTTAGGGGAACTGCTGTTGTATTTGCGTGGAGGGAGAGTTGAAACCAATTTAAGAAAACCGACCTCAGTGGATCCGACTGGGAGCGAACCCCGATCTCCCCGTCATCGACGGGCTAGCGTAAACACGAGAGTAGCGCGTTAGACCACATGGCCAACGAAGCGGATTATTTAAGTGTAATTTTTTTAGGTATTGATAATATCTATCAAAACTAACCAATTTAGAACACACGAATTGGCGTATGAATACTAGAAAGAAAACTTTTATAACTGTCAGATGGAGTTCTTCCTAAGAAAATATTGATGTAATAATGCATACCTTGCCTTAGTGCCTGGATATTTACTAATTTAATAGTAGAACAAACTCTGACATAAAATATTAAATATATCCATCAGCATCACTTGGAAACAACCCAGGGTCCTCTAGACATGTGGTTGACTAATCTTGCCATTTAACTTTGAGAAATAGCAACATTACTAGGGTTTTTACAGTTTTTATAGCAAAACATTTATTTGAATAATAAATAAAACACATCTCCATTAGAAACATATAGATTAATTTATTCACATGGTTTCGGTGACCTGGCGGTCTAGGAGTAAGGTGTCAGACTTCTTTGCTGGTGGCCGGGCTTCAATCCTCGGTCCCGGCACAGATTTATCTGATTACCAAACCCCTTTCCTTCACCTCTGACAAGACATCTTGTGAATGTGGGGAATTCCAGGCCTCCACCGTGGTTCGGATTCCACGTTAAACTGTAGATCCACCATTTCATCTCACAATCACACTACCCTTACACATTAGCGTAAGTGCGTATAACCCGAACGGGTAGTAAGACGCGGTGATAATGATAATGATAGTAATACACATGGTGACCCTAACACCCCCTGAATATCCATCATGGGCATAGCGGCATCAGATGACAAACTTTTCAAATTAATAGAAAAAAATTGTCATTAAATTCTAGAACACCCTTGACAGATATTCAATAAATTTTTGAGGTCACCATGTGAAGAAAATTAATCTCTACGTTTGTATTGGAGCAACATTCTATTTATTTAGACCAGAAATAAATGTTTTGCCATAAAAACTGCAAAAACAGTGGTTTTTTTTTCTCGCGTCCTGTTTCATCCCGCCTTAATTGGAGGCCATTATTAGCCTTTAGAGCACTACCTGATAAAACTTGAAGTTTGTAAATAACATTCATATCAGTAGGGATTTGAACCAAATAATCAAAAGTAAAATATAGGTGGCAGAATAAACTAAAACTTGCATTAACTAAAAACCCCGGTCAAGGCGGATTATGTTAGAAAAAATATTTCGGAATGTATTTTTATTTGTATTTGTTAATACTGATGGCAAAAACTAAGAAAGGTTATGCTACAACAACGAAAGGTATGTCAACAGGTATTTAAAAGGTGATATAAAGTTTATGTTATAGCAAGGGAAGGGAAAATGTCAACAGGTAGTAAAAAGGTGAGAAAAGTTATGCTATTGCAAGGGAAGGAATGTTAACAATTAATCAAAAGGTGAGAGTTAGCAATACAAGGTATGCTAACAGGTAACCAGGAGGTGAGAAAGGTTTTGTTATAGCAAGGAAAGGAATGTTAACAATTAGTCAAAAGGTGAGAGTTAGCAATACAAGGTATGCTAACAGGTAACCAGGAGGTGAGAAAGGTTTTGTTATAGCAAGGAAAGGTATGCCAACAGGTAGACACAAGAGGAGAAATATTATGCTATAACAAGGCAAGGTATGTCTACAAACGTTAACACCTTAATTATCGCGCATAGATGAGCACGTGGAGGAGATATCTGGCTCATCTAGTACGTTTTTTCCGGAGAAGGGAAGTACGTAATTTTAATCCCAGTTGAGTTTACTAAGGGTGTTTTTCCTTCGATTTTATTACACTAGCTCTCCATGCAAATTTGGATACACTTCCTCTAAATATTGACTTGCTTATACCTACGCTTTAAGCGCTATTAATATTTTGCCCGAAAGGGTAAAAGACACAAGGAGAAAGGGGAGTAAACAAATTATGTTTTAAACATGCAAGAGCTACAAAAACAATACGAAAATAAAAATATAATTTAGGATTGCCGAAAATGATTATAAAAATGTTAATTTAATTAGTTCCATCATAATGCTGTTTATTATCTTAATACTATACACACAGGTATTCGGAAGTTAACCTTGTAGCGTTAAATTCGAGAGATAAATGTGGTCCGCCCAGGGTGGGAATAGTGTTAGGGGCTGNCCGTACATCCTACTTTAACTTTCCGGCAAAAACCTTCATTAACTGCGCTGATTAAACTTGATACGACTTACCCACAGATATGTTCATAAAACTGCCGGCTTGCGCGGTTGCACGTCTTTTGTTTGTTTTAGAAGTTAGTGGGGTGGGGGGGGGGGGTGGGGGGGGGGAGTAACTTGTGTGTGTATGTCCTCGGAGCTTGTAGTATTGTTTGTTCAGAGGGTGAGGGGGGGGGGGTTGGCGCTATCTGGGCGTAAGAGCTGAAATTCAACTCCTTGACTAAGGTACAACCATCGTATCAATATAATCTTCTAATGCTAATGTTAGTGCACTTCATCTAAACTAATCTCCTCATTCCTACCCATACGGTTATAACGTTAAATAATTATAAAAATAAAGTATCAACTATAAATTAAATGGGTGCGACACATAAGTTCAGTCGTTAAAGTGTCTGCCCACAGTGTTAAGGGTCTCGGGTTCGATTAAAAAATGTATAGGTCTTTCTTTATCACCTTATATTACAACCTGTTCAGGTTATACACATATGTGATAATTCATCTAATAAGGTAGGGATGAGGAAGGAAGCGTTTTAAAGTTAATATAGGGTGACCTGGCGGTCTAGGGGTAAGGTGTCAGTCAGACTTCTGTGTTGGGAGTCCGGGGTTCAATCCTCGGTCCCGGCACAGATTTATCTGATTACCAAACCCTTCCTTCACTTCTGACAAGACGTATTAATCACAACTTGTGAATGCGTGGAATGCTAGGCTTCCACTGTGGTTCGGATTCCACGTTAAACTGTAGGTCCTCCATTTCATCTCACAATCATCCTACCATTGCACATTAGCGTAAGTGTGTATAGCCCGAACGGGTAGTAAGACGCGGTGCTAATAATAATAGAGTTAATTTACACACATTTTCGTTGAAGTTAAGTGGAAAGAACTGGCCGGGATTTGAACTCCGTATTCAGCAGGCCAGTCTATAATGAGAGTGACACCTTAACCCATTCGGTCACTGAAGCTGGTTTTAACGTTGTTGAAATGATCGATTTCTCTTTCACAGTGACAAATTAACGGTTAGGGGGCCGGGTGTTATGTATGTCCTAGATTTAAGTTAGTCTGTAAGTCGTGTGATTATATAATCAGTTTATTAAGAAAGTGCACGATAAATATCCTAAATAATAATCATATTGCGCGTCTGGGCTACATCGATCTTAGCCCAGCTTGCGGAAAGTTTAGCCAGTACTAATGTACCGTTGTCCAGGGGACGCCCGAATGAACTAATCGTACATCCTTTCCGTGTAGGATCTTTCCATGTCACGATGAGATGATGATGATAGTATGAGGGTGTAGAACCAGTAGAAACACTTAAAACTAACTTAAACCTAACTAACCGAACACTGGTGACCTTTGGGGTGATTCCTCTTTCATGCAAAATACCCGAGGTACCAGCCGGGAATTTATAACTGGACCCTTATACTTGTAGCCAGGTGCACTGACCACTATACCATGGAACCGGTTACCTTAGATGAAATTCTATATACCAACCAAGTATTGGTGCTTTCGACTTATGCTGAATAACTTTTTAAAACAGTTAAGTACATCTGATAAAAAGGGAAGCATCCATTGGTTAAGTAGATTTTTATAAAGTTATGTTTGATGCTACCTGCAATTAATTAATCGCCAGTGTGTGTCTATGCGCGTGCGTGTGTTATACTGACATTCATAGCTCTGATTTTAGAAATCTGGACTAAAATTCAAATCTCTTACGATACATTGAATGGGTGGTGGTTGTTCATCCTTTAAACCAGTTGAATGAGTTCTTCTATCCCTTATTCTTGCGTGAAAAGTAAAAATACTTGTTAATGAGGAAGGCTATATCGGAGTTTATCTTCACTATCTTAAAATAAATACTTATTATTACTAGCAACACCGCGTCTTACTAACCGTTCGGGTTATACGCACTTACGCTAATGTGTAATGGTACGGTGATTATGAGATTAAATGGAGGACCTACAGTTTAACGTTGAATCCGAACCACGGTGGAGGCCTGTAATTCCACACATTCACAAGTTGTGATTAATACACGTCTTGTCAGAGGTGAAAGGAGGGTTTGGTAATCAGATAAATCTGTGCCGGGATCGAGGATTGAACCCCGGACCCACAGCACAGAAATCCGACACCTTACCTCTAGACCACCAGGTCACCCAATAAATACCTAATAAAAAAAGTTGGATTTTTTAACACGTCAATAAGTAGAAAAAATTTCAAAATGTATACAAACACGAAAAGGGGGGGAGGGATTTTTTCCACCCCTCTATTGCTTTAGGTTTTTTCGAAGCATTTTGTATTTTTGTTTATAAACTCAGCCTATCCTGGCGTCTACGCGTATCTCTTCGTAAAGAGTTTATAAGGCACCCTTGGTGCTGCTACCACTTCCTATACAGTTTGTCTTCCTGTGTAAACTACTCCCTTCCCATTCCCCCCCCCCCCNCCCCTCAGCCTCCTCTGCACCTCTCCTCCCCGCGCCCTAGCTGGATCATTAAGACAAGGAGGATGGTCTACTTGTGAAATATTCCTCGAGTACATTACGGACGTGGGGTATACGTGGGGGGTTATTGCTTGGCATACCAGACGGGATGGAAGTAGGAAAGGGATGGGGGTGGGGGATGGAAGGCTTTAATAAAACAAGAGAGTATTTCAAATGTTGGTGCTTAGGAGGTAAAAAAAAAGTAAAGGGGCTTTTTACTGGAAGATAAAGGTGATTTTAAAATAAATCGTCACATGCGTTAGAATAATTTTTTTTTGTTTTGTTTCAACAGCAACTTGTCACCTGCTTCTGTGACCTCGTGGTCTAACGAGCTACCCCAACAGTAGATTAGACTACCGGTGACAAGGGGATTGAGGTTAGAATCCCGGCCCGGGTGTACAGAATGTGGCATTTAATTGTTTTTCCACTATACTTACATGCAAATGCGGGTACACTCCATCTAAGTGCATTCCTTCATCATCATTAACCCATTAGCATAGTTAGTACATAACCCGAAAGGATGAGGTATTAGACACAGTGTTAAAAAAAAGACAAAAGTTGTAAAATACCGACTTATCCAACTTTATTTATCACTGATGGATCAAAATAAATTCTAAAGCCTTACGCTCTAATTCATTTTTAAAACTATATACTCCAACTAAAACACATACATACTCGTGTATGTATATAATATATTATCCATAACTATATTTTATACTCAAACTAGCTTTATTTACACATTATAGTTTCTAACAGCTAAACAGCTTGCCAAACAAGGCCAATTTTGAAGGTCTAACTATTCCTAGCAAGATATTAATCCTCTCCTTCACAATAATGAGTTTTATTTTAACTATCCCGTCGTCCACCCGAAATTTTAGAGCTCACCAAATATTCTCGACGGAAGGCGGTGAATGGAAATTTTGATGGGCCTTCAAACCCTCTTCTTGGACCAGTTTCACTTTTATTGAAGGCCAACTGGTATATAGGAAGGAATAAAAAAAAGGGGGGGTGCCATCAATCCACCCCAAGGGTGCATTTCAGCACGTGGGCCTCATTTTCATACTTGATTGGATTATAAATTAGTAAGACTCATTTTATAATCTAACCACGTATATTATTATAATGTAATATTCTTAATTAAATGGGGCTGGAAGATGTTATCCATATCGATGATCGCATGGTCTTGCATTAGAGTAGATGGACGCATCCGGGATTGGTGTTCTAATTTTGGACATTAAGGGTGTTATTTTACTAAATTACTTTCCTCTCCAGCTTCACGTTAAAACAGGTATACTTTCTTACCTACTCAGTGGAATTAGGAACTCGAAAGTCTATTGCCGTGCTTAAAAAGTACTCCACCTATCCCTATCCTGAGCTAGTTCTATCAAGTCCACCTGACTAAACCTTATTCCTGTCTGGAGCTAGTTCTATCCAGTCCACCTCATTACACTCTATCCTTATCTTGAGCTAGTTTTATCCAGTCTAACCCATTACACCCTATATTTATCTTGAGATAGTTGTCTCCAGTCCACCTCATTACGCCCTGTCTTACCTTGAGATAGTTCTATCCAGTCCACCTCATTACATTCTATCTCTATCTTGAGCTAGTTCTTTCCAATCCAATTCAATACACCCTATCCCTATCTTGAGATAGTTTTATCCAGACCACTTCATTACACCCTATCTAGTTCGGGTTAATTCTAATATTACCATCCCATCTGCGTCTTCCCAGTGGTTTATTTCCATTGGGTTTGCCAGTCAGTACCTTGAACATGGTCATAGATTCTACCATTCGTGCTGCTGCATTTCCAAACCACCATAATTTAAATGAGGGTTTATTAACTATAAATTCTACCTACCTCCTTTTTATCTCATTAGAGTAGATATGGAGATAGCCTTGAAGGATAGTAAGACGTGGTGCACACAACAAATCCTTATAAAACTAAGTTCTCTGTTGGCATTATTTTATTTGACTGGAAACTCTTTTTTAAAGTATCTTAAATAAAGGGCTTACTCTCATAGGGATGACATCATCAAAAGAAGATTCGGTCGGCCACCCAATTAAAATTCCTTATGGACATAATCCGTTCACAGTGAATTTGCCCTTTTATACCACTTAAAAGAAATACTATTAAATGTTAGTTTCCGCTACACAATTATATTTGACCAATTTGAATTTATAGATAATGTGAATTCAAATTTGCGAGGTGGACGTACACAAAACTATTTGTTTTCTTGAATTTACTTTATTTTTAGCACCATGTCTTATTAACCACTCGAGTTGTGCGCTTATGTACTAATTACTTTCGTTGTTTAGTGATGAGGAAGATTGACTTAAGAGAAAGTGTACCCCTATTTGCGTGGATAGAGAGTGGGAAACCATTTAGGGGAAAAACCTTCGGTAGACTCAACTTATATTGAACCATGAGATATGGTTTTTTTTGGTGGGTACATCCCCCAATTTCCAGAATATATCAAAACAATTCTAGATACTAAACACATTTAGAAGCTCTCTGAAGTGTTTTTTTTATGGTAACGCAGCCCCCTAATTGGTACTTGTATCTTAATTTTGAGATTATTTGAACGTTAAATAAAGCCATATATATTTTCTGCATAAAATTTGGGGGAGGGGTGGTTTGACCCCCCTCCACCCAAAAAAAACCTGGCTACAGCCTTGAATGCGATAGCAGCGTCTCAGACCATGTGGCCACCGAAGTGGAAAATTAAACATTTTAAATGTCATGAAATTTTAAGGCTATCGTGAACTAACCCTTAGTGAAACACTGTTGATATGATCGCTACCATCCTAACTCCCCTTCAACCT
>CABFVX010000002.1:865146-875862 GCA_902151425.1 Timema shepardi | reverse complement strand
CCCCCTCCACCCCCCCCCCCCCCCTCTTTCTCCCTTCATGTTTCAACGAATGCCTCTGGGCTCCAAGAGCAGTGGGCCTCTGCGCTCTACGCCATGTTGCCTTTCTTTAAGCATGAATACAAGTTTAACGAGAGACCTCTCGCTTTTGGGTGAAGGAAGGGGAACGGGGGGAAGGGGGGAGGTTTAATATTATTAGTAAGTACAAGGCGGTGGGTCTACCAAGAGAGGGGCACACACCCCTTTTTGCTCATATAGTATGGAGCGTGCGGGGATAGTTGGGGGAAGGATGGAAGGAGAGATGTCTGTAAATAAATTAAAGCTGGGGGTATCTCTTTCTCTCTCTCAAAACAACCGTTGGTAGCAGACGTGAGTTAAGGAGGAAGTGTAGGGGACGCGATGAATGACCAGTGTTTTTTGCAATTTTTATAGCAAAACTTTTTTTTTTTACCAAAATAAATACAATATTACTCCAGTACAAACAAAAAGTATAATTGTCTTCACATGTTGAAATCAACAGTTATTGAATATCTGTCATGAACATAGCGGCATTAGATGAGAAACTTTTTAAATTGAAATAAAAAGTTATTAAATTCCAGGATATCCTTGACCAATATTCAACAATTGTTGATATCATCATGTGAAGAAAATTAATTTCTATGTTTTTACTGGAGAAATGTTTAATTTATTTTGGCCGAAAAAAAAATGTTTTGATATAAAAATTGCAGAAACACCTCTTCTCGCATCCCCTAAACTCCCACCTTAACTCGATGGTTTGGAGGAGCTCGAGGGGCTGTAATTGAAAGGGTAAGGGTCGGTCTGTGACCAACTCATGTTGACATGGTCACAATGTTTGTTACTTAGTGAATTGAAGCTTTTGAGCTCCGAAGAAAAGCCGTGCATCTCCTCTAAATATCATGTCATCTCGCATTGTTGGTTTTCCCACCTGTTCTTGTGATCTACAGTTGTAACGTTTGACAGATATTATCAACATTACTTATAAAATAAAATTTTATCAATTTTACCAACAACAACAAAAAAAGTTTGCTATTTCTAAAAGGCCCTTTTTACGAAAGAAATAAACTTTAATTAAAAATAGAAAAAATTAGTCAACTTGGATAACGTTTTACCAGTGTTATGTTATTGATATTGATACCCCTAATATATATCAATAATTAATGATAGCTGCAGATCACAAGACGAGACGTACGAATGCATGAAAGTTGATCAAATAACTTTTCTAGCTATCAGATAAGACCCTTCATAATTTAATTTAATTGTAGATGTTCTTTATCAAAGTTCATAATGTGAAGGAAAAAAAGGGGATTCAAAACCCACCCACCTTCTCCCTCAAAAATATTATAAAAATGTATATATGTTTGTATTTCCCCTCAATACCTCAAATAATACATTAAGGGAGTAATTTATAATTCATGGAACATACATCCCAAACTATTTTTTTAATACATTAAATTGTTTAACGAAAGAGTTAATGTTACAAAATAATTTGTTATAATCTTCTGTGTGGGATTCTATCAAGAGCAACAGTAAATTTCCAGGTAAAACCCTGTCTTGATCGCTTCCAAGATCAATCCAGATTGGAAAGATATTACTTTTAACGGGAACTGATGAAGGTGGGAGTGTAGTTAACGTTAGCTAAGGGCATTTTTTTTACAGTTTTTATTGCAAAATATATCAAATATATCTTCACTAGAAACATAGTTTAATTTTATTCACAAGGGGACCTATGTCATGAGCATTAGATGATACACTTTTTAAACGAAAACAATAATAATATTTAGCACCGCGTCTTACTGCACGTTCGGGTTTATACGCTTTAAGTACTAATTACTCTAATGGATTAGGAATTGGGAAGGTTGAATTAGAGGAAGTGAACCCGCATTCGCGTGGAGAGATAGTGGAAAACCATTTAGGAACCCCCTCCCCCTCCCGGTTCACTCGAACGAGATTCGAACCTCGATCTCCCCGTCCTCAACAGTCGTGCTCAACACGACAAGCGCGTTAGCCAACTACGCCACCGGGGCGGGTGAAAACAAAAAGTTTTCATCAAATTCCGGGACACTCCTGACAGATTTTAAAGAAATATTGAGGTCACAATGGGAAGAAAATTAAACTGTTTTGCTATAAAAAATATAAAAAAATATCATTGACCTTTTCTCGTGTTCCTTACGCTACCACCTTGAAGAAGAAAGGTATTCTGCTCGGCGTGCAGATGTTTCTACAACATATTTCTTCTGCCATTGGAAGGAGAGGGATTAACACCCCCACCAACTAGTTGATGGGATAGTGAAAATGTGTTGTTCTCCGAGTAACACGCCCAGAGAAATTTCATATCGCTCCGGGAGGTTGAAAGTTCCGGTTCTATTAACGGGTAACGAGTTCTAGCGCTTCGTGTCCACGGGACTATCGGGTTATCGTCCGGTCCTGTAGAGGGGGGTGGTTTGGGTATCTCCCTGTGGGATTGTTCGAGTCCGGACAGGGGCAATCTAAAAGGCGGGTGAGCTGGACTCCATTCTGTCCGCTTGGTAACGTATATCGCCCCTGGGGATACTTCGAGAAGGAATCAGGGGGGTGGATGGGTGGATCGCCAAATTAGGCAGAGTGGTTATATTTTCTCGGTTCGTGCTTTTGGGTCAGAGTTGCAACATGAACACTGGGGGGGAACGGGGGGCTGAGAAGTTTGGGGGGAGGATAGAGTAAAGGCACTTAAATTTAAACTTGTTTTACAGGAGATTTGACACGAATTTGGGCTTTTAACGTCAGGGAGTGGACTTAAAAAGTGAACCTTGAAACATTCAAAACCCTCTCTTTGGCTTTTGTATCACGTGTAAAACAGAATTTAGAATCCTCCATCTCCCGGAATTTAAATCAAAGTCTCTCAGATGGAGATCCCCTCAAATAAGGCAAAATTCCTCAACGAGCATGACCAGTGAATGGGCTAATCGTTATTTTGATTTGAGGTTTAAACTAAATATGTTTCTTCCGAACATTTGGGGCAATTTTTTTTATATAAAACACATTGATTTTTTTTTATATCATGAACATTTTATTGGCACGTGGGCTAAGGAATAAAAAAAATGTTTGATTTGTTGGTGACGAGAAGGTCAGAGTTTGTATACCGACTAGGTGTACTGAGGTTTTTTTTTTCTAAATGGTTTTCCCCTCTCTTCCTCACAAACACTAGTGCATGTGTGGACAACTCGTTAAGTGAAATGTGGCAAGGATTGAAATTAAACTAAGCTATGTTGGACGATTAATCACAAACTTAAAACTGGCTAATTTAAGGGGAAAAGGATTAGTGTTAAGAAAAACTGTACTGACATTTTATTGCTATCAGGATCAGTAATACTTAAAGCATATAACTACCCCGCTTCAGTGGCTGTACGGTGTAAGGCATCACGTTCGTGTTCGACTGGCTTGCTAATGACGAAGGTCAAATCCCTGTCACATCTACTGAGAGTTTTCACTCGATGGTTGCCCACTCTCCTTCCACGCAAATACAGGTAGACTACCTCTAAATGTATACATTTTTCATCCCTACCTCATCAGAGTAATTATGATTTATGCGCACAACTTGAACAAGTAGTAAGACGCAGTTATAAAAGCCAGTAACTATATCTACCCGCCTCGGTGGTGTAGTTGGCTAACGCGCTAGTCGTGTCGAGGTTCGAATCTCGGTCGGGTGAACTGGGGGTGGTTTTTCCTAAATGGTTTTCCACTTTCCCTCCACGCAAATTCGGGTTCACTTCCTCTAATTCAACCCTCCCAATTTCTAATCCATTAGCGTAATTAGTACTTAAAGCGTATAACCCGAACGGGTAGTAAGACGCGGTGCTAAATATTATTATTATTATTAACTATATCTAGATATATATTAAATCTTCTCCTTATTCCCCTGCAAATAGTTTATCGTGAGGAGGGTGTTGAATGTAATGTTTGTATTTTTAGGACATACTGAGAATTGAACCAGATATCTTTGTTCACACTAAGCAGATGTGTTAACAACTGAAATGAGACGTTGGGCAAAAAATACCTGTGAAAATAATTAATTATTAAAAGACTTCAGTGGTAAAATTCTATAGAATAAATTGTCTTGTTGAGAAGAACTAGCTAAGCAAAAATTCAAAATGATTCTGACAAATTAAATTTCCGACTGTAATTAATAGTCAATTATTGATACTGGGAGTGGCTAGTAATGATCCCAGAAATTTACTTTGACGGTGAGTGGTAGGAAATAGTGAAATATTTCGAAGCTTGTTTTAAATCTTATTTCAAATAGCATCTTTTGATACATTCAATAAAACTATATGTGATACTTAAGACCAAATGAACTACATTATTTGTAATACTATTATGAACACCATTATTTATTGCTTACCGTGTATTATACGTAGGCCCAGTATATTCAATAATGTTATTATTATTATTATTATTATTATTAGCACCGCGTATTACTACCCGTTCGGGTTATACGTACTTACGCTAATATGTAATGGTAGAGTGTATATGAGATTAAATGGAGGACCTACAGTTTAACGTGGGATCCGAACCACGGTGGAGGTCTGGCATTCCCCACATTCACAAGTTGTGATTAATACACGTCTTGTCATAGGTGAAGAAAGGGTTTGGTAATCAGATAAATCTGTGCTGGGACCGAGGATTGAACCCCGGACCCCCAGTCCAGAAGTCCGACACCTTACCACTATACCGCCAGGTCACCTATATGAGTGACTTAAAATGGTCGTGAGATCGACCAGTTTCCGACCCCTGCTATATATATATATACAATTTTTTTTTTTTTTAGATTTTACTAAAACAATTTTTTAACTGGTTAGGGGGGCAGAGTAGCGGGTAAATACCATGAGATAGCACTCGCATTTAACGAATTAGAATTTAGATTACGTTCCAATTTGTAGGGCAGTCAGTCAGTCGCCGGTGCGGCCAACCTAACTATATACGTGACCAATACCGCAACATCCCTCTCTCTCATCCTCCTGTTCCGCGTGATTGCGCTGCCGTCATCCCCACACGTAACAAACTCTCACTTTGACCCGAATCCGCTGACGTACTCGTGAATGGCAGTTTATTCCAAACCTCCCTCTCCCGACTCGTATAGTGATCAGTGTTAATTATCACACACGGGCTACATCGTCCAAGTGCCCATCATACTCTCCAACGTGCGGTTCCATCAGTGTAATGGCCCTTGACCCTTAAAAAAAAGTCCATACCTAAACAACCAAAAAGGGAGGTTTGGGGTTAGATATTTGAACCAACCGACCCTACGTTGATGGGAGAAGACATACTCAAATTTTCAAAAGTAGTAACTTTAAAAAAAAATTGGTAGCATTTTACTTTTTCTATTGATGTTATTGTATATGTATTGATAGTAAATATGGTTATTAATATCACCAGGTAAAACATTACGCAAGTTGTAGGACGTGACAAATATTTACACGCAATGAACTTGGGGTTGACGTCAAAAGTTGGCGCTGTTTGTACCTGAAAGGTAGGCAACTCATCAATCTTAAGCGCATAGTGAGTGGAAAATAGGTGTAAATTATGATTGGTACAGTAGCCCCATCACTTCTTTGGTGCTGACTGACAGCTCACAGCTGAATTCTGACAGTCAACATTTAGGTATATTCCTAAATTTTGATTGTAAGAACTGACAGCTACTAAACACATGTTTTTGAAGATCATATGGTTCGGGGTAGGGATACATAAGTTGGTCTTGTAACTTTTCAAAGCCGTCAGCTGTCAGTCAGCACCAAAGAAGCCATGGGGCTACTTTAGTAACAGCAAACAACACAATGCCACTCTGGCCTAATCGCTTGAGCCAGGTGAGGGAGTGGTGGGGATGCTTGTGTTGGTTTGCATGGCTCTCGGCATTAGTTGCCTACTCCCCAGGTGCATACACCACCAAATTTGACTTCTCGTAGCGTCGCCATTTGGCGTCGCCGAACCCAAATTTCTTACGTGGAAATACTTGTATTGTCATAACTCTATAACAATTTTTTTTACCTGGAGAGCTATTAAACACTGAATATCAAAGGTTACAGTCTTGGATCGTATTGTTTGACGTATGGATGTGTAAAAGTAGATCTACTAGCCTTTATAACCCTCATACATATCCTTCTTATGAATATCTGATTCTTTATATCTGTTTCTATCGCACCCGATTGTAGGCGTACGACAAAAGATAATATTAACTGAGCTTTGTTACTCATTCTTTAATCTAGAGCATTGGTTCCCAAACTGTGATACGCGTACCACTAATGATACGTACATTTATTTCCAGGGATACGTCGTGAGAAACCAAACAGATCTACTTGTAGAAAATCAAAGTCAGAAAATGATAGAGCCTCATCAAATCTTATAAATATATAACGACCAAGTCAGGCCAGAAGTAAAACATATTTAAAAAGTGGTTTGAGGGATGGTAACAATGATTCAAGCTCAAACAACCGGTGCTGCTGAGCAGTATGTGATTTATATTTCCCTGGGCGACATCAAAATATATATATCAAAATTGTAAATAACTCGGCTATATCTTGGTGGTGTTACACATTTACGGAAATTGTTGGGGTGGTACGCCATTCAAAATGATTTGGGAACCACTGATCTATAGAGTAATCATCAGTTACGAAAAGAGCAATATTAAGTTCCCCTTGCCCCCCTCCAACTCTTTATTTTCCTCCCCTCCAAAGAAGAAAGGAATGTTGTGTCGCTGTCTTCATTGAACCGATACTAACGGTATTATTTGGGATTCCCCTCTCTCTGACTACATAGTTCAAAGAGACCACGCCACTCGTGTTTTATAGTAATTATTGGAATGCGAATTTGGTTAAGTACCGGAGAGAAGTTATTTGATTGGTATTTTCAGTACACTCTGGTTCACAATTTTTTGGGAAGTACAGTGTATTTATTTTATTGAGGTATATAGTCTTTATAAAAAAAATTATCACCACATATTACTACCCGTTTGGGCTATACGCTTAAGTAATAATTACGCTAATAGATTAGGAACAAGGAAGGTTGAATATAGAGGAAGTGAACCCACCTTTGCGTGAAGGGATAGTGGAAAATCATTCAGGAAAAAGCGCCTCCAGTTCACCCGACCGAGATTCGAACCTCAATCTCCCCGTTTTTGGTAGTCTATCTCAACGTAGCTAGTGCGTTATCTAACTATGCCACCAAGGTGGGTGTTTATAATTTATACATAGGTTTGTATTACTCGGAAAATATTGAATTTTAAAATATTATTTCAAATATCAATCAAATAGTATATGTCTTATAACTTTGCAATGATAAGCTATTTTGTAAAATCAAAGATTAGCGGATATATATTAAAATTTGTAAATTTCCACTAATTTAAAGTACCTTTAAAGTCATCTTTACGGGAAATACGAGAGTTGCCATTTTGTTTGTTATGTTAAACAGTGCCTCTATACAAAATATTTTAATCAAAATCTTTATTATGGATTTCAAGAAAAATCGATTCTATCTCCTTTTTTACCTTTAATTTTAGGTTTGGATATCCAATTCCAAAATACCCTCAGGGAAACCTTATTAAAACCTAGATACTAAGTTCTAGCACAATTGGTAAAATTGTTTCGGTTCTAGGCTGAGACACAGACAGAAATAATCGTGAAAAATATCTGTTCAGTTTCAGGGTTCTCGAGTTCGATTCTTTTGTCAATCACAAAAGGGATAACATTAATCTCTTGGTTTTTTTTATATATTTTTTTTAAAGATAGATACATTAAAATACAATACTCATAGATAATGTTGACAATTTCCTTTAAAATTACTGATCGCACATATATGTTTTATTTGTCTACCTGCGCTGGGGTAAGAAGGAGCTACTGACAACCTTGACTAAACAGCGTTGCCAAACTTGTCTTATATTTGAGGAGAGATGGACCACTTATAAACGAGAGAATGACAACACTGTTTCCCCAAAAGTAACCGTTTATTTCCCTCGGCGATAATATCCAGTGTTTAAGGATCTTCCTAATGTTTTATTGAGTGATGGGAACCATTTACAGGTAAAGTTTAAGCAAGAACTGCTTACTTTGGCAACACTGTCTTTGTGAACCATGGAATACACCCTTCACGGATACGGAATATGTCTACAAGGCTGAATAGAGGATGGAGAGTATTACGGTGAGAGGGGGGAGGAAGGTCTGGACGTCATAATATTGATTGTCATACAGATATCTACAAGTGTATGCTAATGGATACTCCCAGGGCTATGTGTGGAGCACAGTTCTCATGGTAACATGCTCCTTACTGCGCGTCACTGCTGCTTGTACAGTCTGATACACGAATTGTTGTCACCCTTATTATATGACAGGCGCCTTGCATATCAGTAGATAGGCAACTCTCGTAAACGTCTGGTGCGGCGGGTCGGTGTCACACTAAGGCGGAGTGGTTCATCCTGTGCTGACGGATTGCGCGGTTTCCGAGATTTCTACAGTTGAAAGTTGATGAGATTATCAAGGAAGAAGGATGTGTCCAATTTTGCACTTATTATAATGAAAAATTCGATAAATCTATTGTCATTCGTTGCTTGGGATCGTTGAAAGTTAGAATATTTCGATATTCTTTTGGGAACCAGTTTTATCTATTGTTTGTAGTGTAGGAATTAATAGTGGGATTATTATTCTCCTATAATTTTATTAGATATACTAATTACTACCTAATTAAAAATACCTGTATCAAGTATTCTTTAAAGATATTAAAAAAATCGAAGTGAATTTTTATAATGCATTCGGTAAAAGTAGGAAAACATTTAGAGGAATTTTTTAGTGAGATATTTGTGATTTTATAACATTTTACAAAACTTTTTTTTTTGTGAAATATATTTGAGAGTTCTCAAACCTAAATTAATTTGTTTCTTAAAACGAGACTTAAGTATCTACCCACCATAATATAAGGTATCTACGTCCCCACGTTAAACTATCTTCTCAAGTGCAATTGTTTACTACATAAATATACTTTCTTGATTTCTTTAAAAATACCTTTAATATAAATGCATTAGTCGTAGATACAAACTATCCTATGAATATTAATGTATCATCATACAGATTTATAGTGCATCACTTACTATATTTTGTTTTACTATGTAATATATTCTTTCTAAAAGCTTTAAGGCAATTTTTATTCGATTTTCTTAGAGTAATCTACACAATAATACGATATATAAATTAAACTTTTAAAAAACGAAAATTCTGTTCACTATATATATATTATGAACGTGTGCATTGCTTTAACAACTTTGTTTATTTAATTAGATAAAAACAAAGTACACCCAAACGAGATTAAAACCTTGGCCTCCCCGTCATCGGCAGTCTAGTCTACTGCAAGAGTAGCGCGTTAGACCACGTGGCCATGTAAGTGGGCTTCAGGATGTTATTACGTTTTATTACGAGTAGGTGGGAGGCTTACAAAAGGTTTTATTTATCATTGTTTGTGATGAAACAAAATCTAAAAGGCAACCAACTCTTTTTTGTCAGAAAACAAACATATTCATTATAAATTTTCACTTATATATCATTTACTTATGATGTGTTACACCTAATCTTACTGTAATTAAAGTATTATAAAATGTCATATCACTTTCTTTAATATCAATCCAATATAAACAAATATAATTTATCAAATCATAAAAAAAAACGTAAGAAAGAGGAGGAAGATGTTGGAAATCTTACGAAACCTTACATGAAAAGGGGGCTAAGGGGAGGTTGAAAATATTTTTAAAAAAACCTTACGTAATTCAAGAATGGCTCTAAGTGCATTTCTGTCCTTTCAATCTTGAAAATAAGACGATTGTCTGATGTAATTAACTTTATTTTCCACTTTAGTCATTCAAATTCAAATAATTAAGTTTTTTAATCTAAATATCATTGTAAAATTTCACCTAATACACACAAATAGTTTTATTTTTCTTAAACCTATATTTAAATTCTGTTTTAATTAATAAATTTAAACACGCTTACCAATAGCACCTTAAGATCGCTATTAAAATACCTAAATCTTTTACTTTATTTGCAATGCAATTATTTTTTTAAGAAACATTTGTTATTACCACCAAATTTGTTGACTTTTATTATTAATGAGATATTCATCACTTCATTTTTTAACAATAATTAAAGGTTTAACTGACATGCTTAGAGTAAAATGTATTCCTATTAAGAAGTTATATCAGATTTGGTTATTCACAGAGTGGGCTGAATTTGTTGATGTAATTTGGCACCTCTATAGCCCGCCTCCCTCACCATAACACCACCAATATGTCATTGTATGACCAACGTTCAAGTCAAACTAGATTAATCACTTTTGACATCTCGTTAGCAATTCAACACACTGTAAAGGTTTGCTTCAAAAAAAAAAAAATCTGTCAACGAATCCGGAAATCCAGTTTGTTTTCAAACTACGTCCTGCGTGAATGGGTAAGGGAATACAGGGAAATAAGTAGAAAAGAGTGATAAAGGGAGGGGTTGAGGGGGTGGGGGTATTCGAGCAAGGTTGGTTGTAAAGCGACCTCTAATGAATCCCGAACTCGCGACAAGAGCTGGGTTTGCCCCTTTTGACCAAGAGACCATCAATCAATGGTGACGAAACAAATGTTTTGGTGTTCTGCTTGACATTCATCTAAATTACCCACGATTCTGTGCGACGCATGTGTGTGTGGGG
>CABFVX010000002.1:850518-865016 GCA_902151425.1 Timema shepardi | reverse complement strand
GGGTTAAGGGGGGAACTAGATGGCGTGAGTTGCATGTTTCAACCACCCTACATGCACGTCGCTGTTTCAAACAAATGATGTCAGCGGTAACAGCTCATTTTGGAGACGTCACCGCGAAATAACTACGCTCGAAAGCTGGAACCACTGTATTGTTCATGGCAGAACTGTCATTCCCGTTTGCACAAACTGTGTCACTATGATTTCATATTGTATAAATTTAGTTAAACATTTGATTCAGGTGTCGCGAACAGAAGTCATACCCATGTATATTTGAATTATGGTATTGGTGTGTCATACCAAAGGTCCAAGGCTCGAATATCTGTCAGGGGCACATTTTATAACTACAAACGAGCGTTATGTTTTGAGATGGATATTTTCCTTTAAAAAAATGCAAATGGTTGAATCACAAAAAGAGAGGATATATTCATAGTCTTTGATTTTTATTGGAGTACTAACGTAGTTGGTACCCGTTTTGATGGTAGCATGGTCTAACGCGCTACTCTCGCAGTAGAATATACTGTGGAGATTGAGATTCGAATCTCACTCAGGTGTACTGAGGTTTTTTACCCCTCCCCAAATGGTCTTCCACTCTCTCTGCACGCAAATGTGGGTACACTTTCTATAACCTTCCTCTTCCACTTAAACCATTGCCGCAATTATTACATAAACGTATAACCCGAACGAGTAGTAACACGTGGTGCTAAAAGAAATTGTCTACAGTAGACCGGGTAATCCCCAAGTTAGTGACATTTTTGTCTTTTGAATTCAACCACCAAGCGCTGTAGTCAATAAGAGAGTGTTATAAGTGAAATGTACTTGATTTTCATTCCTTTATTACAAATCATTTTACCCGCCTCGGTGGCGTAGTTGGCTAACGCGCTGGTCGTGTTGAGCTCGACTGCTGAGGACGGGGAGATCGAGGCTCGAATCTCGGTCGGGTGAACTGGGGGTGGATTTCCTAAATGGTTTTCCACTCTCCCTCCACGCAAATGCGGGTTCACTTCCTATAATTCACCCTTATCAATTCCCATTCTATTAGCGTAGTTAGTATTTAAAGCGTATAACCCGAACGGGTAGTAAGACGCGGTGCTAAATATTATATTATTATTATTATTATTATTATTATATATATGAAGTATAATAGTAAAAATCAGATATTAAAAATAATACAAATATGACCGTAGGGAAAAATATCCAAGCTACCAGCAGGGATTCGAATCCGGAACCCCTATACTCGTAGTCAGGTGCACTGACCACTACACCACGGGGTCGGTTATCTCATTGTTCCATTTTATTAGTAGGCCTAGTCCTCTGAACAGTAGATCTCGCTTCCTCGATGTATTTTATTGTTATTACAATCTTAAAGTTTCTCTTTGCATTTCACGTTGAAATATTTCCTATAATTTCCCCCATGGATTTTAAGTAGATATTTTTCCTTGGTAATTAAGTCAGACAAAAACAAATTAATACTATATACAATAGTACATTATGTCCATAGAGAATAACTGTTAAGACCTTAGTGTCACAATATATGTCAATTTTTTCGAAAAATATACTCCTGAGGGATCTTATGGATTGTTTAGTATTTTAAATTCAAATCATTTGAAATTAGTTATTTAAATTATTATTCTTATTATTATTAGCACCGCGTCTTACTACCCGTTCGGGTTATACGCACTTACGCTAATGTGTAATGGTAGGGTGATTGTGAGATGAAATGGAGGACCTACAGTTTAACGTGGAATCCGAACCACGGTGGAGGCCTGGCATTCCCCACATTCACAAGATGTCTTGTCAGAGGTGAAGGAAGGGTTTGGTAATCAGATAAATCTTTGCCGGGACCGAGGATTGAACCCCGGCCGCCAGCATAGAAGTCTGACACCTTACCCCTAGACCACCAGGTCACCAGTTATTTAAATGATAAACCTATTTAAAGGTCTCCAAATTGAAACGGCTCTTTAAATTGTAAAAGCATGAGTCTACATTGGTCTCTCCTGGCACAGATTTATCTGATTGCCAAACCCTTCCTTCACCTCTGACAAGACATCTTGTGAATGTGGGAAATGCCAGGCCTCCACCGTGGTTCGGATTCCACGTTAAACTGTAGCTCCTTCATTTCATCTCACAATCACCCTACCATTACACATTAGCGTAATTGCGTATAACCCGAACGGGTAGTAAGACGCGGTGCTAATAATAATAATAATAATAATAATAATAATAATAATAATAATAATAGATAAAAATCAGTTCGATATTAC
This sequence comes from Timema shepardi, assembly GCA_902151425.1. Taxonomy (NCBI): domain Eukaryota; kingdom Metazoa; phylum Arthropoda; class Insecta; order Phasmatodea; family Timematidae; genus Timema; species Timema shepardi. Next base: position 862,755 of record CABFVX010000002.1, on the reverse strand, counting down.
CGCTCAACTGATAGGTCCTTTGTTTACTAAACTAATAGGTCTTTGGCTCGGTTCCCGGCATGGACCAATGCAGGTACTAATAAAATGAATTGGACTCATTCAATAAGAAAGCATAGTGTCATTTTACAAGAGAGGGAGAATTCCAAAATCCTATCCAAATATTTTTAGCTAGCTATCAATAAAAAAAATCTCTATCATCACGCGAGGAACTATCAAATATCCTTTCTCCTTTAAGTTATTAATAATAAAAGTAATACAAAAAAAGTCTTTGTCAGAAACAAAATAAATTACATTTCAAGGAAATGTCTTGACTGAGGGAAACATATTACTAGGATGAAATTACTAAATAGATGTATTCAAGACACATTCAAGTACGACTTTTACTTTTCGAAAATAAAACAAAATATGAAAGCGAGGACGTACGATTTTAATAAAGATAAGTTGTGCAATGCAGCGAGGTTTTTGCGCAAGACTTTTGTTGTACTACTACCATAAATAAAGAATCTGAGAGAGATATTAGTTAAGAGGAAGTGATAACTGTGCACAAGGGAAAGACAATACGTGATATGTTTGGTAAGAATTTGTTAGTAGTAAGTACATTTTAGAAAATACAAACACATTTTTTACGGTCAACATTGATAACACTTTAATATGTCATTCCTATTTTAAAGTCGTCAAAAGCGACGGACTCAAATCAAATTACTTCACAGTCCCTGACCATTTTATTAGCCCGTCCCTTAGAAAATGGGGAAAATACTACATTCTCACTTATTTATGGACCCGCCTCGGTGGCGTAGTTGGCTAACGCGCTAATCGTGTTGAGCTCGACTGCTGAGGACGGGGAGACTGAGGTTCGAATCTCGGTAGGGTGAACTGGGGTAGTTTTTCCTAAATGGTTTTCCACTCTCCCTCCACGTGAATGCGGGTTCACTTCCTCTAACTCAACCTTTCCAAATCCTAGTCCATTCGCGTAATTAGTACTTAAAGCGTATAACCCGAACGGGTAGTAAGATGCGGTGCTAAATAATAAATAATAAATAAAGTTATTTATGATATAGTTTTATAACATATTAATTACAATTCGACAGTTTGTAATCATGGCTTGGATAACTAAGCTGTTATATTTGTTATTTACGATTATAGACGCATCTAGATATTATATTCTCTAAACTGAAAAATGTCACCTGGACACGGTAATTGAACCCAGGACATTTGACTTAGTACCCCAATATTCTAACCACTGATTTATCCAAAATCATCCCGTGCCCAGGGTCATTCACCACTTTTTTTTTCAAAATTCGTGAATATGATATTTAGATGCGGCTATAACCGCAATTAATAAATATATAATAGCTTAGCTATTTTATCCATCATGATTAGCGCGTTCGTACAAATTGTAATTGTATAATTGATAGCATGTGAGGAATGCCAGGTCTCCACCGTGGTTCGGATTCCACGTTAAACTGTAGGTTTCATCTCACAATCATCCCTACCATTACACATTAGCGTAAGTGCGTATAACCCGAACGGCTAGTAAGACGCGGTGCTAATAATAATAATAATAATAATAATTCCTGGATAGCTCAGTGGTTAGAGCATTGTATTGAGCCAAAGATCCCGGGTTTGATTCCAGTGTCTAGATTTCATTTTTAAATTTAAATAATTTTGTAATCAAACACACATTAAGTATTATTGCTGCCTTAAAATAGTATTACAATTATATAATGTAAATGAGATTATTATTATTATTTATTATTATTAATAGCACCACGTCTTACTACCCGTTCGGTTTACACGCACTTACGCTAATGTGTAATAGTAGGGTGATTGTGAGATTAAATGGAGGACTTACAGTTTAACGTGGGTTCCGAACCACGGTGGAGGCTTGGCCCTCTACACATTCACTAGTTGTGATTAATAAAGATCTTGTCAGAGGTGAAGAGTTTGGCACTCAGATAAATCTGTGCCGGGACCAAGGATTGAACCCCGCACCCCCAGCACAGAAATCCGACACCTTACCCCTAGAGCGCCAGGTCACCTAAATGAGATAGACTAGGAAGATCTCCAGACTTGGGCCCAATAGAAAATGTATGGGAACTTTTAAAAGAATAAATTTCCAAGGATTAAACCCCTAATAAAGCAAGATATAACTAATAGAAAGAATAATTTGGTTATTGAAGCCAAGAGAGGGATAACAAATTATTAATATTTAAATAATATAGTTGCAATACTATTTTAAGGTAACGATGTTTTTAAAAACGCAATATTTGTTTGAAAACAAAAAAATATTGAATTTTAATCCTTTTTTTTTAAAACATAAAATTGAAATTTAGTATTCTTCCCATTTTCTGAGGGGTGGGTTAGTAAATTGGCCCTGGACTTGTATTATTAGTGATAGGATTGGCTAACTGATGTATTATAACTGTACAAGTCTTAACCATAAGAACTGGTTTTCTGATGATATATTTAGATTACAAAAGCAACACACTTTTTTTTATTAGAGAATGAACGGCTACAATGTATATTTTATTATGTTCATACGCCAAGTCGTGTAACGTTTGAAAGAGGATGCCCAATTAGTCAACTTTAGAGGACCATTGTAAAAATAACCTTTGGGAAATATTGGTTAGCGTATTCTTAAAATCGAAAAATGGCACCTGGACACGGGAATCGAACCCAGGACCTTTAGCTTAGTGCTCCAATGCTCTACCACTGAGCTATTCAGGAATCGTCGCGTCCCCAGGGTCATTCTTCACTTAAATAAATAAAAACTACCGAGTTGATGGTGGCTGCGATATCTGATAGCCCGTGAACTAAAATTATCACACATTTGTAGTCAAACGATTCCCACACATCCATAACAGACTCTACCTTAAAATGTAAGGGGAGAATCACCCTTAGCTCTGAATGATTCCTACATAGCTCAGTGGTAAGAGCATTGATGTACTAAAACAAAGGTCCTGGCTTCAACTCCCGTGTCCAGGTGTTAATTTTTAATTTTCAAAATAAGATATCTGGATGGAGTAATCCTCACTAAAACCATAAAAGTAGCTGTGGCTATTTGATTATTAAATATTGGTTAGGCTTTATTTAGAAATCTTTTTTTATTCCTTTCCATGTCTTACTGCCCGCTTGAGCTATACACATATTAAATATTAATTAAGCTAATGTGTTAAGGATGAAGAAGGTTGAATTTTGGAGAAGTATAACCAAATTTGTGTGAAGAAAAAGTCTTCTGTATACCAGACCATAATTTGAACGCCAATCTCCCCGCCCTAGTCAGTCCAGTCCATTGCAAAAGTGACCCCTAGGGCTTATACCACAACCAAGGCAGTTTTAAATACTTATGAAGGAGTCTCCTAAAAGTAATCTGAATTTAGGTGTACTGTCATAAGATAATTAGTTCGTAAGTCACGCAGTGAAAAAAACAGTTATTTTACATCACAAATTTAAAACTTAAAATTACAATACCGTCCTCTGTAACTAGCGGCGACATCTCTAAGACTTTTTTTTTAAAAAAAGGGGAGGGGTAGAAAAGGGGAAATGATATATGGGTTAAAAAAAAGTTATTACGTGACTTCCTGCCATAATCCCGGTGTACCGCCGGTATAAACCAGTCAACACGGTACAAACTAAGACACGAACATGATACTTCATTGGTCGGTCAGAAAGGCGGGGGTAGGGGGTGATATTCTTCATGAATACAGGATAAACTTTAGATGGAGACATTTGTACCGCAATGAGGAAGCCATTATTACTTTGCTAGCCAAGGAAAGGTCAGGAATGGGGCTCCTATTATCTTGAACATTTTACTTTGCCAGCAGCGTTTGCGTGTGTTAAAAAACGCTCCTATAACCACTTTGTTTCATTATCGTGTTCTTGGTGGTATCTGGTACCATACTTCATAATGTTGGCAGGATGGTACTGATTTCCCCAGCTTTCTCTACTCAATATTTGACTAAATTTCATCTTAGCTTTCCTCATTACTAACATTGCTGTGTGAATATTGTGACAGTCTGTTAAGTTAAAATGGCATGTTGATAGAAAAAAATAATTAAAATAAGTAAGTTTTCTGTATATATTAAATGTATTTAAAATTTGTTAAAGTATTTTCAATTTTGCTGTCCTTTTACTTCATAGTTCCAAGGTGTGAAAGGTTTGAATAAACTAATGAAGAGAAAAAAATGTCATTAAATTCTAAGCCACTATTTTGACAAATATTAAAGAACTGTTGAAAAGATTACTATGTAAATTTTATCTGTATCTTTTTATACTGGAGAGAGATGTAATTTAATTTGCCGAACACTTTTTTTTTCCTGTACAAACTGTAAAAATAATTCCCTTAACTTTTAGTTCTACAATCCCTTCTTAACCTAAGAGCAATCCAGAAATGTTTGTATTTTCCCCTTAGGAAATAAAACCCACTATAAACGTGGCTTAGTTAAAAGTATCTTCAAGCCTTTCTCCTTATGGAGCTAGGAAGTAAACCGACAGTAAGATTAAAAGTATCTTCAAACCTTTCTCCTTATGGAGCTAGGAAGTAAACCGACAATAAAATTAAAAGTATCTTCAAACCTTTCTCACTATGGAGCTAGGAAGTAAACCGACAGTAAGATTAAAAGTATTCTTCAAACCTTTCTCACTATGGAGCTAGGAAGTAAACCGACAGTAAGATTAAAAGTAACTTCAAACCTTTCTCACTATGGAGCTAGGAAGTAAACCGACAGTAAGATTAAAAGTAACTTCAAACCTTTCTCACTATGGAGCTAGGAAGTAAACCGACAGTAAGATTAAAAGTATCTTCAAACCTTTCTCACTATGGAGCTAGGAAGTAAACCGACAGTAAGATTAAAAGCACTTTAACGAATCTCAAATACATTCTACTCGCATCTGTAACCATACGGACAAAGGCGTCAGTCTCATATAATTTGGTTTTGAAGGTCAAAGCTCGAATCCTGGCAAGGTGTACTGGAGTGGGTCTCCCTGGATTGTTTACCACTCTCCTTTTGCTCAAATATGAGTAAATTTATCCTGAATCCTAATTTTCATTTTCCTTCTTCATCAGCGTAGATACGAAGATAGCCCGCACGGATAGTAATATGCGAAGTATGAATTACGAAGGTTGAGTTTATGGAATGTGTAGCCGCCATTGCGTGGAGGGAGAGTGGAAAACCATGCGGGGAAAACCACCTTCAGTAGACCCTACCGGGACTCTAACCCCGATCTCCCCGTCATTAACTGACCAGTCCAACACGAACGCGATGCCTTTAAGAGTCTTATACCATCCATCCACTGAAAAATTAACTTTAATAATGATGGTTATGCGACTTGCTTCCGTCCAAAATTTAAAACGACAACAACTAAGAAGCGCGCCATTACGATGCACCCAAGGGTACACTTTGTGTAATAGCCGCCACTTAATTACGGAGCAGGCTTGTCTTGCCTTGTAATTAATAGCTTGGGGGGGAGGAGGGGTGGAATGTGTGGCGAGTGCGCCCTATACTAACCCCTTAACTCACCCCCTTCTAAAGCGTGAGAGGCGTCAGAGGGGGAAGGGAGGGGGTGAAGGACTTAACACGTGCTGAATTAAAAGGAAAGAAGGGAGTAACATATACAGTCCAATTTTCATAGAAATGATATTTTTGAAAATACAGATATACCGTATTTACTTTGTGGCCAAAATTCAAAACATTTTACTATACTATTAGAGTTATTTTATAGGTACTGATAACTATCAAAAGAGACAGCTGAAGATCACATGTATTACGTGAAAGTTGATCTAGTAGCTTTTATAGCTGTCAGATAAGGCCTTTCATAAGGAAATTTGACTTTATACCCCCTCCTCGACAGAGCCAATGAAGAATAATTCAGCGATGGAAATAAAATTAACTGCTCGTAAGTTGAATAGAAAAAAAAAAGTACATTCATTAGATGGAAATTTCATTTTATTTGCGAGTACAGTAATTGGTTAAAAATAATCGATTACATCGATTGAAATTAGCCACAACTGATTGGTGCAGTGCATCAATGTATAAAAAAATAAAGCGGCAGTATTTAAAATTTGTATTTTGTGAAATGAGCAATGTAAAATCACACAAGGTAAAGTTACTTGGGGAGAAAAACACATTATAATTAAAACACCAAATTAATTAAAATAAATGTGTGGTTCGCAAAAAAATAATGTAACATAGACCTATGTAAATAGTGTAATTTCCCTGTTGAAAGAAGCGTATTATAACTAATTAATAACAGTGCAATGGTTATTAGTGGCCTTAGTACATATAATTTAAGGGTCCATTATGAACAGAATAAAATATTTCAAACACATCCGTTCGGTGACCCAAACCCATCGTCCCAAATTGTCAAACACATGGTTTTTTTTTAAGATTAAAGTGTACCTGTATGTAGGATTAATAAGAGGTTATGTGAAAAAAATAATAATTATTATTGTCAGAAGTGAAGGAAGGGTTTGGCAATCAGATAAATCTGTGCCAGGAGCGAGAATTGAACCCCAGACTCCCAGTACAGAAGTGAAACACCTTAGCTCTGGACCACCAGGTCACCTGATTTTAACAATTAATTTAAAGCATGGGTAAACTCTAATTTGATTTTTATAAAAGTTTTCTAATAATATTTTGGTCTTCGAATATATATATATATAGTCAAATTTTCATAGTCAGATGAATTTAGAAAAAAACGCCCTCTTTGCCGCCAAAATGTATAGTATTATATTATTTTTTAGGGACAATTTATATATATATTGATAATATCTATCAAAAGTGTTAGCTGCAGGTTTTATTACTATGAATAAGTAAATGTATATCTAGTAACATTTATTATAATTGTTTTTTTCTATTAAAATTGGATAGAAAATGTTTAACTCATCACTTACAAATATATATATATTTTTTACAAATACATACAAGTATATATATAAATATATATATATATAACAAATACTTATATGTATTTGTAATATTTATATATTACAATTACTTACATATATATATATACATATATATATATATATATATAAAATCATACGGCAATTAAATTGTGTAAAAATTTTAATTAATAATTGTTACCAGTAAAGGGTGAAGTTCACCCCCACAGTTGTTTATTTTAGCCCCTTTGCTAATTAGCCAATTAGTCAGTCCTTGTGTGTTCCCTGAAATAGTTCAGACATCTTTAAGTTGGTCGTAATGAAGTAATGTTTCCCTCATTCCTGGTGTTATTCCATAATAAATCCCTTATTAATCCTTCAAATTGAGCTATCTTATTGAAGGTGGGAGAACGAACGAGAGAAAATTAAATCACGTCTCTTTTTTTTTATATTATCATTTAGCACGCACGCTTGCGTCATGAATTACGTAAACTTGTATTTGATAAACACACCGTTTTGTAAACGATTTCATACAAATATTACAGCATGGTTTAAAGTACTACCTTATTGGGATATTTATACTATAATTAGTTCCAAAATGCAGCATCATTAGCTTGTAAATGTGATTGTAAACAACATTTTTGAAGAAAAAAAAACATTGCAGCGTATTTGAAAGGTAATCGAACCCTAAGCTCCAAAGTCTTATTCAACCAGGCTGTTGTACTTAGCTTTGATAGTTTCTACTAATTATTTTGTGACGACGATCGTCATATAGTGATTTAAATAATTATAATTTAAAAATACTGGATTTGGTAAGTGAAACTAATTTGTTTACCTTAATAGTATACTATCGAACCTAGAGCAACAGACTTCGTAAAGAGACGTGAAACCTAATGATCTAAGGTTTTAAAATACCCCTCCCCCCACCTTGACTCCCTCCACCCCTTAATCTCCACCAACCTCTTTCCCACGTTGATGAGGAATAGGTTGTGATTTTTTCATTAGGTCTTAAGTTTAAAAATGATTCAAAGTGAGTTCCTTTTGTCTGAGTGAAGTAGTGTCCTGTTTTAAACTCAATTTTTTAGTATTTATTCTATTAAATCTTTCCAAATGCGTGGACCAAATTTAATGAAATCTGGCATGGACATTATTTTTGTATGGGATGCAAGAAAATGTGTTTTTTTTAACTTTGTATAGCAAAACTTTTTTTTTAATATTGCTCAAATGTAAACATAAGAGTTTAATTTTCTTCAAATGGTGATTTCAACAGTTATTTGAATATCTGTAAAGGGTGTCCTGGAATTTAATGACAACTTTTTATCTTTATTTAAAAAGTTTGTCATTACTGCCGCTATGCTCATGAAGATATTCAACTACTTTTGATATCACTATGTGAAGATAATTGAACTTTATGTCTGTACTGTAGTAATATTTTATTTACTTTGACAAAAAAATGTTTTTCTATACAAACTGCAATAAAACATATCCTTTCTTGCCTTTCCTAAACTCCCATCTTAAAGATGTTGCCTACCCGTGACGTCACAGCAAGTCAAGATAGGATTTACCATGTTCATGTATTCACGTTTTTTCATTGGGTTTTAATGACGTCATATTGAAACAATAAACACAAGTTCTTAGTTATTTCTTTAAATATTCCTTCATAATTGCACAATTTTTTTTATTTTGAATTTTTAGTAGTTTTTTGGGGGGTAACCTGTATGTCTAGTGGTAAGGTGTCAGATTTCTTTGCTGGGGGTCCGGGGTTCAATCCTCGGTCTCAGCACAGATTTATCTGATTACCAAACCCTTCATTCACCTTTGACAAGACGTGTATTAATCACAACTTGTGAATGTGGAGAATGCCAGGCCTACACCGTGGTTCGGATTCTTCATTAAACTGTAGGTCCTCCATTTCATCTCACAATCACCCTACCATTACACATTAGCGCAAGTGCGTATAACCCGAACGGGTAGTAAGATGTGGTGCTAATAATAATAATAATAATAATAATAGTTTTTTTAAATAAGTTTTTTATTATCTACAACTCAGTTTATTTGGTATATTCATCAAAATGGCCTGTAGAAATCTTTTTTGCCAGTGAATAGATTTTAAAAAATCCGTGAAAGCATTCGCATGTTTGGAAAAGGAAACAAGGAAAAATATTTTTTGACATGCAATTTAATTTTATCCAAACGTAAATAATAACGTGAGTGTTTATACTCTTCAAACGAATAGGGGAAGTGTCATCAGAAGGTAAACAAGAAGTCTTTTATATTGAGTTACTCATTTTATTCCCTCTCTTTCCATTTTGTTTGTGTGATGGTGCTTATACTACTTATGTGTGTCCAGATAAGATGACGCTCGCTTCGAAAAACTGCTAGAAATTTACCAAGTATGCAACGTCGTTAAATTTCATTATTAATTGCCTTTGTGTGGAACGTACAGATTATGATAATACAGTTTATAAAGTAGTTCTTACTAAATCTATCGCTTCCGCTTTAAAAAAAAACTCGACTTTAATGTGTGTTTTTTTTGTTTTTCACCTGTACACCTTTTCATCTTCCTTAAAAACAAAAGGAATTCCCGTTGTTGAAAGTAACTTATATAATATTTTTTTAAATACAAAAGAAAGTAAAAAAAATAAGGGGAAATGAGGTAGATGTTTTCGCCTCTGGTTCTCAAAAGCTGTAAAGAAGAATAAGAAGAAGCAGAGAAATCCTTGCCTTACAAAATGGACTCGAATCGTCCTTTTGATTTGCATAATGGCTGCAATATCTCTGAAGGTCTTCCTCTCTTTATATCCCCCCCCCTCCTTGAATAAAGCAACGACCTTGTTTTGTTCCATGGCTGTTGAAAAATTCACTTGGGCCCCATTCGTCCACTAAAACTTTAATATTTGATCCGATTCTTTGAGTAACAAACTAGTTATTATTCATGTCCTCGCATCTTATGCTATTCATTGTTTTTTTTAAATTATTTATCTCATCTGTGTACAATGTGTACGTTATAGGATGAAGTTAAGACTTTATTCCTTGGCTCTGTCGATAGTGCGTGTGGGTTCGATTACCATTTTGTTTAGTAAAGTAATATAATTTATGGAATTGTGGTTTTTTACCTTCTCAGTGATGAATTAACGTCCATTAAACTTTTTGTTGTATTGGCTATAACATTAATTTAGTTTGTAAGTCGTGTGCTGATATATACAGCTGGTTAAATTTTAGTATCGCGTCTCACTACCCGTTAGGGTTATACGCTTAAGTACTAATTACGCTAATGGGCTAGGAATTGGGAAGGTTGAATGAAGAGAAAGTGACCCCGAATTTGCGTTGAGGTAGAGCGGAAAACCATTTAGGAAAACCCGCCCCCAGTTCACCTGACCGAGATTCGAACCTCGATCTCCCCCATCCTCTGCAGTCTAGCTCAATAACGACTAGCGCGTTAGCTAACTACGCCACCGAGGCGAGTGACTAGCTGGTTCAAAAAAAGCATATTAAATACCCTTAATATGAATAATCCTGCATTTGTGGACACGCGAACTAAATGTCAGACTCATCTAGTTAAGTTTGCCTATGACGGGAAGGTTGGGATTAGAATCCCAGTATGATGTACTAAGTTTTTCGTTTTACTAAATGGTTTATCAATTTCCCTCCAACAAAATTCGGGAACTTTTCCTCTAAATTCTACCTTCGTCATCTCTAATCTACTAGATTATAACCCTGACATGGTAAGTACATTTTTTATCACCACGTCTTACTACCCGTTTGGGTTATACGCTTATGTAATAATTACGCTAATTGTATTAGGGATTAGGATTCGAGGAAGTGTATCTGCATTTACCTGGAGGGAGAGTTGAAAACTATTTTGGGAAAACAACCCTCAATAAACACGGACGATATTAGAACCTCGATCTCCCCGTTATCGGCAATCTATCCTACTGTGAAAGTAGTGTCTTAGACCATGCAACCACCGAAGCGAGTATTATTGATAATACAACTAAATATATGTATTACTGATATTTAATATGCACTTCTCGAATATAATGACTATCCAATACTTGTAAACTAACTTTAAACTAAAATATACAGAGCACACATTCCTTAATTATTTAAATGGGAAAGCCAAATTTAAATGTATCGGTTATAACAGAAATCGAACATAGCTACTCTTAATTCAGTAAGCAGACATACAACCGACTGATCTAAGTTGTCAGCTCTGCACAGATCAGTGACGAAGCTTAATTCAGCCTACCAGAACACACAAATATTATTATTATTAGCACCGCGTCTTACTACCCGTTCGGGTTATACACACTTACGCTAATGTGTGATGGTAGGGTGATTGTGAGATGAAAATGAAGGGCCTACAGTTTAACGTGGGATCCGAACCACGGTGGAGGCTTGGTATTCCATACATTCACAAGTTGTGATTAATACACGTCTTGTCAGAGGTGAGGGAAGGGTTTGGTAATCAGATAAATCTGTGCCGGGACCGAGGATTGAACCCTGGACCCCCAGTACAGAGGTCCGACACCATACACCTATACCACCAGGTCACCCACATAAATCTAGTTAAAACTGTGTATCTGAGAAAACGTTATTATACCCCCCCTGTCCCCATTTGAGCAGCCAAGCTATAAATTATATACACTCTATATCAGAGGTGGGGAACATATTTTTAATTTCTCGCCTCGTGACGATGAAAACAGTATTGTGATGGTCAAAAAATCCGAACGCGAAAATGTTACGCCTTAAGCCATTCGGCCACTGAAGTGGCTCAAATGGATACATCGTTTTCTTTAGCACCACGTCTTACTACCCGTTTGGGTTATTACTTAAGCTTAAGTACTAATTACGCTAATGGATTAGGAATTGGGAAGGTTGAATTTAGAGGAAGTTAAACGAATTGGCATGGAGGGAGAGTGGGGAGACCATTTAGGAAAAAACACCCCTAGTTCACCCGACCAAGATTTGAACGTTGGTCTCCCCATCCTCTGCAGTTTAGCTCAACACGAAACTAGCACGTTAGATAACTACGCCACCAAGGCGGGTAAATGGATAATTGTTTACTTTGAGTTTCAAGCAAGCAGAGACGCCATATTGTAACTTTTGTGAATGTAAAATATATTAGGATATTGATAGAAATAAACATTTAAAAAATACAAACATGTTTTATTTGTCCAATATTTTACCATATTATTCTTGTTATTTATTATACGGGTTTTGACGATATCCATCAAAAGTGACCGGTGATCACTTGATCTAGAGTATAAATACGTGAAAGTAGCTATAGATCCTTTTCTAGCTGTCAGATAAGGTCCTTCCTGTGAAAATTGGACTTAGCTTAGCACCCCCCC
>CABFVX010000002.1:833376-850423 GCA_902151425.1 Timema shepardi | reverse complement strand
ATCCTTCCCCCCTAAAATGTGCTCTCAGGAGAAACTTGGGGGCGCTAGTGTTTGCGATTGTTGAGAATTCTATTACAACTCTTGGGAGGTCCAACCCCTCAATCCTTAGGGGTAGTTCGGTTACAGTTGCGTAAAAGGGCTTGAAAGGGAGTGCGAGAAGGAGGTTGGAAGGGCACGATCAAAGTTTGGACCAGAGGGTTTCTCTGGCGTCGGCGGCAGGTCATGAAGAATTCATGCGGCGGCTTTCAACCTCTAACCCCCCCTTTATACCCCCCTGCAAAACCCTTTTTCGTTCTCGCCCTTAGACACGCCCGCCCTTCTCATTTCCCCCTCTCTTATAACCACTCTCCACTGATTGCCTGAGGTCAAACCCTCAAGGGCTTTCTTCTGCAAGAAATGTGCTAACGAGACATTTTCCCCACCGTCCAATCTCCCCCCTTCCCTCCCTCCCTTCATGAGAGAAGGGGGAATTGAAGGAAATCCATGCAATATTGATCATAATGATATTAACCTCACACATGGAATAGAGGTTTGGCCCATTTATTTTTTCATTTTTTCATGTACCAATTTTTTTGGACGAGTCTCCCATTTACTTCATGAATTTTTTCAAACTTTGAATAGAACAAAAAAAAAAGCTCATTTCTTTAAGTTTATTAATATTGCGCGTCTGGGTTACATCATTTTATAGCTCAGTTTGCTGAAAGATGAGCCAGTACTAATGTACCGTTGTCCAGGGGACGCCCGAATGTACTAATCGTACATCCTTTCCGTGGATGATCTTTCCATGTCTCAATGAGATGAGGTGATTGCGATAGTGAGTATTTGCGTTTGGAACCAGTGGAATCACTTAAATCTCACTTAAGCCTAATTATTGAGGTAATTTTTATATTGATAATTTATATTAATAAAATTAAGAGTTTATGTGTCATGAGCGTTGCGCGATATCTATCTCACGCAGAGGGCTGAAATTTAAATATTATTAGTCCCTGTGCATGAACCTTGAAGCAGGAATTTAAAATTTTTGATTTGATTTTCTCAAATTAATTAAAAATTAGCTCGGAAGAAGGACAATGAAGTTTTTTTTTGTCTGAAACAAATTAAAGTGTTGCATGAGGTACTTTTGTTAATTGAATGATAAAAACTCAAATATTTAGGCTATAATCATTGTACTTATTCCTAAAATAAAATATAATTAAATTTAGTTATCTAAATTTCATTACCCTCTAGAATCTTTCAGGTATTGTCTTGGGATTCCCTACAACCTTTGGTTCTAAGCCGTAATGCTAGAAACAATATTTCTTTAGCCATTACAATCAACATTATATGTTTTTTAGAGAGTAGGAATCAAGTTCTGAGTAAATGCACCCACATTAGTGTAGATAGGGGATATTAAAAGCAAAGTTTAGTGAAAAATTACGTCCAGGTGCAACAAAGATTCAAACCCTAGTCTCGCATCACTAACAATCCACTATATTGTAAACCTTCCGCCTTAGACCTTGTGACCAACGATTCAGTTAGAAAATAAAAGTATTTACAGGTTAAAAAAACAAAACTCCAGTTCGTCGGCCTTCAATCAAGCCATACCGACCGGGTGGCCGCCATTTTTTTGGCGAAAATATTGCTAACTTTTGTGGATAGAGTGTGTCATTTGGTAAGCACAACGAATCCTCCGGTCTTCAATTTCAGTTTTCTATACCACAGCCGCTAAGTTTTAATAATTCAAGTCGTTCCTCGTTTGAGACCGTTCATTAACCACTGTTTCATAGAAAATCTGGAAGCGCCGGGGGTTGAACCCGGGACCTCTGGATTAGTAGCCAGGAACTCAGACCACTAGATCACAGAGGTGGTAGTTAAAAAATTTAATATATCTATAAATATTTTTTTCCCATTATTTAATTAAATTACATAGAAAATTAATCTTTATTCCTTTTTTAAATCTTATCGCTTCAATCTACTTAGTATCATTAAATCCGGTTAAATCTGTTTGCGTAGAAACCTTTGATGTTAAAATGTGTACACGATTCACCTCTTTTCATCATGAAAGGATACACCTGTGATTGAAAAACCTTGCTACCCAAAATAAAGGGTGAAACTACATTGAAAGCAACTTTACTTTTCCCCTTTTTTTATTTTGTACACACGACGTTTTTAGGAGGACCTCTCCTCGTCTCTTGTAAAAACAGTTGAATGGGTAAGGGTTTGCTTTTTAAAAGGGACTTACTAATGGAAAACCTGATTACCCATCAGGTAATAATTAATCAATATATATATAATCTCTCGCTGGAAGTTGTGATCGTTCTGTGAGAAGGCTTTAAGCCATTGATTTGGATTCGTTTGACGGGCAACATGTTAAAATCTTTTTCAAGAGGGACAGGCAATTAAAATGAGCGAAATTGTCATGTTCGTAGGAGTAAAGGGTTCTTTTTATTTAACTCTTTTACAGAAATAAAAATTGGTCACTAACCTTTGAATCTATTCGAATAGTACTGTTCGATTTTAGGCTGTAATTATAGACTACTCATTTTGATCGGATTCATTGAAACCGTTTATCGTGCAATTTGTGATATTAGGTGTTTTTTTTCTATCTGGTTTGCGTCTTACTACCCGTTCGGTTTATACACTTAAGTACTAACTACGATCATGGTTTTATGGATTAGGAAGGTTATATTTATATGAAATGTACACGCATTTGCATTGAGGTAGAGTGGAAAACAATTTTTTTTAAACTCGCTCAATACACCCAAGGTTTCTTAAATAACAAAACAAATAACAAAAAAATATCAACTTAAGGTGGGAGTGAAGGGAACTCAAGTTAGGGGCAATGTTTTTTTTCTTTCAATTTTTATAGCCAAACGCTTTTCGACCAAACTAAATTAAATTTTGCTTAAGTGTACATGGTGATATCAACAGTTGTTAAATATCGGTCAAGATCATAGCGGTATTAGATGAGAAACTTTTTTAATCAACAGAAAAGGTTGTCATTAAATTCCAGGACATCCTTAACAGATATTCAACAACTGTTGAGGTCACCATGTGACTAAAATTAAATTAAATGTTTTTACTGGAGAAATATTTAGTTTCTTTTGACCAAAAAAGTGTTGATATAAAAAGTGCAAAAATGTTGCCTTTAACTAATGTTTAGTATACTCTCACCTTCTCTGTGGCTTACTAAAGTCTGTTCAGAGTAGAAATTATTTTCTGAAAGGCCATTTTCTTTACCAGAAATCTATTATATAGTAGGATATTGGTCGGTAAAAAGACCTTTCAGAGAGTAATTCTTACCGTGAATGGGGTATACAACCCCTGTTATTTGGACCAGCAATAAAGTTGACCTTGGCCATTTTTAACCAAGGTAGAGGTACAGGTTTTTCATTGAAAGAAGTTAACTGAATGTAATACAAGCCTCAACTTATTCATCATAGACTAGAAAAAGTTTCAAACTAATGTGTGATTTGTTTATGAACATCCGCCCATCCCCTTCCTCCATATGCGCGCATTTTAAATGAACATCCGTTCCTCGCATCCAGCATATATGTGAAGTATATTATATTAGTAAATAACCCTGTAGGTGACACGTGGACTTAAGTTGAATAAATTATGATGCAACTTATCTTTTAATTTAAGCTGAAAAATGCCTACCCCTTACACACTACAAGAAGGGATTTGTTTTTTTAAATAAAAGAACGTTGAAAATAGGAATTTCTTGAATAATAAACACGAAATTTAAATAATTTTTTGATTAAAAAAAATTGGCGAAAAGGATTGAGGTGATATTATTACTTAGTTGAGCTGTTTCTTTCTCTTTAAAAAGAATGAGGCACGTAGAATGCCTTTTTCAAATTTTGCAATGAAACTGTTATTTTGATTAAAGGCTACAAATTAAATTTTTTTAAATCCATAATCTGTCTCATTTATGCTCTATCGCGTAGACAATACTGTGTGTAAGGTTTCAGTTCTATAGTTTAACTAAAGGCTTCTGGAGGGGGCGGGGGGTGTTTGGAAAAACACATACAAACATTAAGAAAATTATATAAGAGAAGGGGTAACTGACTTTTGCGTCACCTCTAGTTATAAATATGACATATAGTTTGCATTTGAAGTCATTTACAACACGATTAATTAATAAATAGCCATGTGTATATTTTTTAAATATTTTAGAGCGTACTTAAAATTATTAATTGTTTTGGTAGAACCTTCGAATTTAGGATTCAAGGAAATGTCGGGTACAAATTCGAAAAAAAGGATATTTTTAAATGTCCATTTGGATTTTGTTTTAGAGTTCTAATACTGCTTATTTTTTATTAATCCCCAAGATAATTATAGAATAAACATAACATCCAAACTCCAGACCATTATTTTAACACTTAAATGGATGTAGGGCATATGAATTTAAAATATATCGTATTTAATAATTACGTTTTAAACCAGTTTTTTTTATGTCACCTATAATCGCACAAATAGTTAGCAAATATATGTGAATTTTTTTTGTTACCTATAAACACTCAATATAAATTAATAAAATATTTAAATATCAAAATATTCTAGTACATAGTCCAAACATTTTATTAATGTAGATTTTAGAGTACGCTAGTGGTTTTGGGGGTGTTGTCGTCAACATGGAAGATCGAAATCCCTTCGGTGTAAGTTTTAATGGGTAAAGGTGGGAGAATAAAAAATAAAAAAATCTCGATAATGTTGCTTCCCCCTCGTAGTGCTACAGATAAATTCTCTCGCCTAACTTTACCCCTCACCTTCCCTTCCGTATCATACCCTTTTCAGTGTTCCCCTTCCCCTACTCTATACGCTATATAGGTGCCGATAACAATGGAGTGATATTATCACGTGATGTGTATATTGCAACTACACGGGCGAATTACCTTCGACTAGAACGGCGTATGTATTGTGTGTGTGTGTGTGTGTGTGTGTGTGTGTGCTGTGTGGTACATGCTTGATATGCTTATGGGTGCTCTCTGGGCCTATATCACTAATTACAGTGGCAATCAGGCGCCGAACATGTCGGTAGTTTATGTTACTCTTCCGCAAGGTGTCGTTTCAGCAGAGATAATGTCGCCAACACAATTTTGCTCACACATATNGGTGTCGTTTCAGCAGAGATAATGTCGCCCACACAATTTTGCTCACACATATATATATATATATATATATATATATATATATATATATATATATTCAGGGTGAAGTTAATAAAATAAATTATCCCCAAGGATGGTATGATATAAATAGTTTCGCAACGTTGTTTATAATATAAAAACCTGAAAATTTTGTGTGCATACAAATGATAGGATTTTTTTTAAATAAAATATATCGGTGTTCGTTAAAATGTTTTTAGTTGCCATTTGATCACAGATAAAAGTATGCGGGCCTGCTTATTATTCTTTGCCACTTAAAGGGATGTCGGGGTTCAAATCTTGTCTGGGTCATAGACATCGCAGAATTTGAATAGGAGTTTTATTCTTCATTCTCAAACAAATTTTTTTATAATCAAAATGCCATTTATGCTTATGAAAAATATTCAAAACATATGTTGAGATGACTCTTATCAGAAAACTAAGTTAAACGTATCTGCTGACGCAACATTTTAGTTATTGGGTTCCAAAAGTTTGTTTTTTTATTAAAACTGTAGAAATATGTACTTTAACTTGCGTTCCGTTCATTCCTACCTTAAAAGACAACGTGATTTCATATTTTAAAACTCAAAGAAACATTAATAAAAGGGTTTTGAGGTTTGATATAACTTTTGTTAACTAATATTTATCATCAATACTTTTTTTTTAATCTTTTTTTGTTCAGACACCTTAAAATAAATTCATATTTTTATTTCAAATATCGACAAAATATTTGTCTTTTCTTGAATTTATCTTAATTTAAACTATTACATCAAACATATGGATTCTTAAGGTCGCCACATAGGGGAGCTCTGCAGACGTCTAGAAATCTCAGTTTTTTAAATGAGTCAATTTGATATTTTCGGTGTCGTTTACACATAAATATGGGAAAAACTTCTGACTATTTAAAATGTTTGAATTTAAATTTATTTTTAAAATCTGTGATATCTTACATAAAACCCTATAAAAACATCCTTCATTATCTTCAAATCTTCTGTTGTGACGCTGTAAAAACATGACTTTATTTGATAAATAATGTTAAATCTATGTTTTTAACATTTTGCTTTAGTCTCAGAAGAATAAATTTTCATGTAAAGCGTCATGTATTTATTTTAACTTTAAAATAAAAGCTTAACTCTTTTAACTGGTCCGAAATCTACTTATAATCTTTGCCTACATTTTGTAGAAAAAGATATAAAAATATCAAACTATTTCTTAAATAAACCAGAAATTCTAAACGTCTGCAACTCGTCTCAAGTGCTCTACCATTAAAAACCCTTAGAGTGGGAATATAGGGGACGCAACTAAAGGGCACAATTTTTTAAGTTTTTATAACAAAACTTCTTTTGGTGAAAATAGATAAAAAAATATATATCTCCAGTATAGTGATAAGAGATACATTTTCTTCCGAAGATGATAAATACAGTTGTTGAAAGAGTGTTCTAGAATTTAATGACAGGTCTTTATCTTAATTTTAAAAGTTTGTCATCTAATGCCACTATACTTATGACAGATATTAAAGAATAATAATTGTTGATATCACCATGTGAATAAAATTAAATTCCTTGTTTCTATTGGAGCAATATGTTATTTATTTTGACCAAATAAAAGTTTTGATATTAAAACTTCAAAATTACTAGTCTTTTCTCGCGTCCTCTATATTTGCACCGGCCGGGGTTTAATCCTCGGTCCCGGCACAGATTTATCTGATTACCAAACCCTTCCTTCACCTCTGACTATACATCTTGTGAATGTGGGGAATGCCAGGCCTCCACCGTGGTTCGGATTCCACGTTAAACTGTAGGTCCTCCGTTTCATCTGACAATCACCCTACCATTACACATTAGCGTAAGTGCGTATAACCCGAACGGGTAGTAAGACTCGGTGCTAATAATAATAATAATATATTTGCACCTTAAATTCCTAATCCAATAAGGATGAGAAAGCTCGTTTGAGTAACCGTTTTTAATCATAAGGGAGGGAATGAAAATCAAGTGTCGTTAAAACCACCCCTAGGTGCACCCAGCCGAGATAATTACGGTTACACCTCCGTCACTGGTGGTACAGCCCTTGACGAGAATCACGCCTTAAACCACGTGGCCATGGCGCAGCTGTATCAAGCTGCCATATCTCTGGTCGTCAATGTTTTCGAAAAGCTCACGGCTCTCCTCGGGGTTTAAATGATGTCACAAACCAACGTGTTCTCAGCTAGTTATAGGGGTGGTAGTGGCGTGGGGGTTTGGAAGAGGGGCAGGGGGATATTGGACCCGTGTGACCCCAAAACAAGAGGTAATCTATTTTACCTCACCCTCCCATAAATGTGGGATTGGCTCGTGCTTGGCGCCGGCCGGCCAACCATCTCTTCACTCCACGGCGTATATTTGAACAGCCAGGCTTGCTAGAAGAAACTTTCTACCAAATTATCTCCATTACGCGAGATAATTGCATAACCGGTAGGGGCTGGTTCGGTCACTGGAAAGCTTGGCTAGCGTGCTCGGCTCTTGTCCAGAGGGGTCAAGGCTTAGTTCTAGCCCCGGCTGGGTAACAGTATAGAATTGTGTTCTCGTAGTTAGGTTGCCATTATGATTTTTCCATCTTTTTTTTTTTGCAAGAGAGGGGGTTATAACGTCTTACTACCCGTCCAGGCTATCCGCATTTTAAGTCCTCAGATACAGGTGAATATTAGCTCTTGTTATTTATTATAATTATTATCATCATCATCATCATCATCATCAGAGGTATTTAACGTGTCCTTTCTGAACAGAATATATCAGCACATGACTTATAAAAAACTTAAATCTAGAACAGACACAGCATCCAGCTCACTGCCGTTAATTCTTCACTGTGAATGGGGAAACACACGTTTTATTTATGATAAATATTTCAGCTCTATCAAGAATCGAACTCGTGACCTTTAGATAATTAGGTACACACTCTACCGACTGAGCTAAGGCGTTGGACTTTTCGTGTACTTTTAAAATCCTCCTTAGTTATATGTGTCCTTTTAGGGGTGTAACCACACTTGTGGTCACACGGTGTAAGGCGTTAGTATCGCCATAGACTAGACTTTTAGTACATGAAATTTCAACCAGATGGTGCAGGCAGCACTGAACAGCCGAAGGGCTGATTGCGTGCCCAGATCCGGATGGATCTTATCCAAACAATGTTCGGGTTATTTATTAGCTTAGGCTGGTGACAGACTGACGTTTTTGTCGCTGCGACACAAACGTCGCGACCAGGTCGCTCTAGTGTGTTGTATTGTTTCATATGAGAGAGGTTGCTACGCCCAATAAACGCTCACGTAGACGTGTTTTATATCTGTTGCGGTTTTCGTGTTGCTAGTCTGACCCTTCTCGTATGAAACATTGCAATACATTAGAGCGACCAGATCGCAGCGTTTGTGTCGCAGCGACCTAAACGCGACCAAAACGTCAGTCTCACACCGGCTTTAAGAAGAAGATGATGCTGGTGTAAATAAATGTTTTTACTAAATTGTTGCATATATTGTAAATATTTTTTTAAATTAAAGAAGCAGTAAACATTTGCTATTTTTGGTATGTTTCAGAGCAATGACAGTTGGCAGGGCCACGACAGTGATCAGGTGAGTCCTTGTTTTAAGTGTTTTATATATATATATATATTTGTATGGTTAAATAAAGAAAATATTAAGGTTGCTTTATATAGAAATTCCTATGAAACGTGTTTCTATCTCTTTAGTTCTACTTTTATAGCCCACAAATATCTATGCAAATTAGAGTTTTAACTTACTTATTTTTACCTTTACTACCATCTAATTCAATTTTTTTTCTAACATCCTATTTTAAATCTCTAAGCCTTTCTTAATTTTTTTATACTAGTGTTACTTTACCTTTTTTTATTCGTAAAGCCGCGTGGGAGGGGTGATCTTAGGATATGCGGCTACCGAAAACATTGTGGGGGAAGGGGAAGTTTGCGGGGCTGTCATAAACATTTCTGTGTATCCAACCTAACCTAGAAAACCCAGCCATGTGCATGCAGGGAATGGTGTAAGGGTAGGATAAAAAAAACTGAAAAACATTGTAATGTGTGCAATCTAACCTAACATAACCTAGCCTTGTGTAACAAACAAACTTAGCCCCCTGCGTGAATAAAATGGGGCAAGGTGGTCTGGATGTAAAACACGTGACACTATTAGTAAGCTATAAATCCAACGCTCACTGTTTGATATTAAAACTCCTTAACCTAATGAAACAGTTTTGTAAAGGGATAGGGGATGATGGGGGTAGTATTATAAGACCATGTTTATTACATCAGACCGGCTTCTCCCAGTTAAGTAGTAGACATACGAAACATACAACCAACTTTACTGGTGGTGGCTGCCATCACCCTTGACTAAAGGAATAGAGTGCAAGTCCCCTGGTTCGATCACAGGTGAGACTGATGTATCGAGATATTTGCTATTATTATGCACTATACAGGTTCTTCTTGCTATCCATTGGGTGAATATCTAAAACCAAAGGCTGGGCTAGTTGTACCAGGCGTGCTACCCCAAGGTTAATTTATTTTGTAAGTCTAGTGCTGTTATAATCTGTGTATATGGTAAGGGGAAATTAAATACCACGACTTGAGGTGCGGCAAAAGGGAGGGTGAGTAATTTTATTGGCCAAAAATAAATCAAATATCTCTCCAGTAGCAACATAGAGTTTAGTTTTCTGCACATGCTAATATCAACAGATCTTGAATATCTATTAAGGGTGTTCTGGAATTTTGTCAACATTTTTTAAATAAAGAGAAAAAGCTGTGACAAAATTTCAGAACACCCTTTATAGATATTCAAGATCTGTTAATATTAGCACCCACCTCGGTGGTGGAGTTGGCTAACGAGCTAGTCGTGTTGATCTCGACCGTTGAGGACGGGGAGATCGAGGTTCGAATCTCGGCCGGGTGAACTGGGGGTGGTTTTTCCTAAATGGTTTTCCACTCTCCCTCCACGCAAATGTGGGTTCACTTCCTCTAATTCAACCTTTCCAATTCCTAATCCATTAGAGTAATTAGTACTTAAAGCCTATAACCCGAACGGGTAGTAAGACGCGGTGCTAAATATTCTTAATATTAGCATGTGCAGAAAACTAAACTCGATGTTGCTATTGGAAAAATATTTGATTTAGTTTGGCCAACAAATTTCAATTCTATAAAAACTGTAAAAATACTTGCGCTCCCTTCGGCCACACTTTAAAACGCTTACAGTTTGTAACTGTCTTAGTTTATTCTTCCGTAAGAAAAAACAATGCTTATTTGTATTTTTGTTATCACTATTTATCTTTCGGTTTATCTTTCATCCTTTTTTCTCGGTTTTCTCCCCTTTACCCCTCCCCTTCTGTGCCATTCCCTCTTCCTCAGCAGGGGGTCGCGGAATCGTGGCAGGAAATAATCGCGTTACTTCTTTCATCGCTTCACAGACTGAGCAGCTGTAATATCGCCCGCCTTGTACTAACTGGCTGAACGTCACTCACACGGCATTAAGGGTTGGTTTTGAGACGAGTTAGGGGTTGTCCACAAGACTCTCTTGCTCCAGGTCATCCCTCGGGACTGTCCCGTCTTAATCCCGTTTCTCTCACTGTTGAGAATTTTTGTTTTTTATCTGGAGACTGGTTAGGACTAAATTCGACTCTTCTGAGATTTCTGTTGTCTAGAAAGATTTTTTATTATCATTTAGTTTTTTGTTGTGGTTTTGGCCTAGTTTTTTTTATGGGATTAAAGTGAAACTTTGTTTTGAGCTGGATATTGATTGTTAGAAGAAATGGGGGTCTATGGTAGGGGGTATTAATTGAAAAGTTAGCCAATATAAAATCAAGTGAACCCTTTCTAGAATCTAATTTGATTATATAAAAATAATAATAATAATTGGAATAATGCCTTTCTTAAATAAATATACATACTATATATAAAATAACTTTTTAATATCGATATATTATTATTTAGCACCGCGTCTTACTACCCGTTCGGGTTATACGCTTTAAGTACTAATTACGCTAATTGATTGGGAAGGTTGAATTAGAGGAAGCGAACCCGCATTTGCGTGAAGGGAGAGTGGAAAATCATTTAGGAAAAACCTCCCCCAGTTCACCCGACCGAGATTTGAACCTCGATCTCCCCATCCTCGGTGGTCAAGCTCAACACGACTAGCACGTTAGCCAACTACACCACCGAGGCGGGTAAGATCAATATAAAAGATCTAGTGATCTTTATTTTGTAGACATATAAAAAAAACTTGAAATCAAAATGTTTTCTTTTTGATAATTTTAAACATTCATGTCACTAATTGTCAGTGAAGTTACTATTCAATATTCCTATGTGTTTACTTTTTTTTTAAATTGAGAGAAAACTTTTTATCTTCAAAAAAACAATGAAAAGTCGAAAATACTAATTCAAATGAAATAATAGTAATAGTTTATAAATATGTATATAATAAAAACCCTTATACTGCTAACCGTTCCGAAATTGCGTTAGTCAAGGGGAAATGCCTAGAGTTTTGAGACCCATTGCACAGGTCTGAAAAGCCCACGTTATTTAATATGTGGTCTACGCCCAAATGTAGTTGAACATTATAAACATATTCTTATAGTATTCATATACATTCTAGATTTTATTGTTTTTCAAAATTCGTAGAAAGCTCAACAACATTTCACACGAAATTTCTTATAGCAAAAAAAAAAGTTTTAGGCTAAAGTTAAAAGAAATGTTGCTACAGTAGAAAAGTTTAGTTTAATTTTCTACGCATATTGATATCAAAAGTTCTTGAATATTTATAATGAGCATATCCGAATCATAGCCTGAACTTTTTCTTCCCATTTAAAATCTTCTATTCAAATGTCACCAAGGCCAATATATTCAAGAAATTCTGAGAGCTCATCATCATTATCAACTGTTTCCAGCCTGTGGCCGGGTTAGTTTAGTAAAATGTCTCCATCTTCCTCTATCCTCCCACCATTCTTCTTATTTTAATTTCTTCCATTTTTATCTTCTTACTAGTACATTTGTTGTTATCTGTTCCTCCCACATCTTTCTTGGTCTGCCTTGCAATATTTTTGCTACATACTTTATCTCCATCATTCTCTATGATATCAACTCCTTTTCCATCCTTCTTACGTGACCATACCATCTCATTCTTGCTTCCTCTACAATCCTTTGTACTCCCTGTACCCCCAGTATTTCCCGTATATCTCCCTTTTTAATCTAGTTTCTTCTTTTGACAGCTAACGTGCATTCCACATGCTACAGTAGCCCCATGGCTTCTTTGGTGCTGACTGACAGCTTTAAAAAGTTACCAGACCAAATTACATATTCCTACGCCGAACCAGATGATCTGCAAAAACATATGTTTAGCAACTGTCACTTCTGACGGTCAAAAATTAGGAATATACCTAAATTTTGATTGTCAGAAGTCAGATGTGGGCTGTCGGTCAGCACCAAAGAAGCCATGGGGCTACTGTACAGCTGCATATGTGACAATAGGTACAAAATAAACCCTGTACTGCACTTCCTTACACTTCAAGGGCACTTATCTTCTCCATAGTTGGTATATTACATGCCTATATAACAACTCTCCCTGCTGTCCTCTTCTCATTAAGCCTAGTACGCATTTGGAAACATTGTTTCTCAATGTTTCCGAAACGTTTCTTGTAGCTCGCAACTATAGTAAAAGTATGCAGACAGTTTGCAAACATGTTAAATATATCGTTTCAAACATGTGAAACATTATTTGAAAACAGTTAAAGATTGTTTTTGCGTCCATACTCGATTAATGAAAAATTGTTTCCCGTCCAGATCTCAGTTAAGTGCAAGATTTATGTCAAGGATGATACTGACATGTCTTGTGCTTAATACGTGCAGTAGCCCTACGACTTCTTTGGTGCTGACTGACAGCTCACAGCTGACGGCTTTAAAAAGTTACCAGACCAAATTATGTATCCCTACGCTGAATCATATGATCTGCAAAAGCATGTGTTTAACAGCTTTCACTTCTTACAGTCAAAATGTAGGTATATACCTAAATGTTGACTGTCAGAAGTCAGCTGTGAGCTGTCAATCAGCACCAAAGAAGCCACGGGGCTACTGTAGCAATGAATTGTTCAAGAAGATGGATAAGAATAAAATGGCGGTGTTTTCGTACAGTGCCTCAAAATGGTTCATAATATTCAAATAAGCTTATGTTAGAACTCGAGGTCTCGGAGATGGGAGTAGTTTTAGGAACTTCAATCGTATGTCTCCTAACAGATTTTAAAGTTATTTTACAAATGGTTGTTCCCAAGCAAGTGAACGGCTGGTCTGGCCAACGTTGGTAAACATGCAAACAATGTTTCTTGTAACCCATTTGAAATGGATGACAAGAAAAAATTGTTTCCATTTGGGGTACACACAAAAGAAACACACACAAAAATATTTGCAAACAATTTAAAAACTGTTTACAAAAACGTCGATAAACTTTTAAGAAACATTGTTTCCGGGAAAATGTTTCTAAGTATGTACTAGACTTGAAGATCCTCTCTACTGCCACACATCACCTCATACGTAGAAAATGAAATAAATTACTTTACTGAAGAAATATATTTTTTTTATTATTTAGGTCAAAGTTGTTTTAGGTTATAAAAACTGAGTCACATTTTCTTCGACCCCATCTTTAACCCATTTCCAATCTTCCTCCTTTTTTTTTTCTTCGTACCAGATAGTTTAATTCCCCAATTCCTTTTAAGGAACGTTTTGTATCAAGATACTTAATCTTTGAACGGTGAGGTTGTTGTTTTTTTTTCAGATTTTTCTCAAAGCTCGATATATTTCTGATTGAAAATGTTATCTACGTCATCCAGCTTCCTGCTAAGTCAAGCAAAATACATTGATGTTGCTATTTCTTCCCATAACCGTTTGTTATATTCTGACCTTCATTCATTGGTATTTTCCTATTCAATGTTTTCACACGCTCTACTATTGATACAGTCCAATTTTCTTAAGAAGGGCCTTATTTTACAGCTAGAAAAGTTGCTAGATCTACTTTCACGTTTATATACGTTAATTCATATGAACTGTAGCTGTTTATTTATACAGATAATATCAAAACCAATAAAATAACTCTAATAAACTAGTAAAAACATAAAAAAATTAGGCCACAAAAAATATTTATCGATACGCCTACCTATTAAAATCGAATAGTATTCACTACTCGATTGTATATCCTATTTGCCACGTATTATGCTTTTCCTAACAAGTATTTTTCACATATTCGGTAGGTAGTGTCCAGAATTATTTTGATTTCTTACACAATGTCGTACTGCCCTTTCTAGTTATATGCATATACAGGATGTCTCAAAAGTTACTGTGCAGTAAAGTATCACGTACCTTGTTGCAGTTCTTCCTATAACATATGTTGAAAATGTCCCCGACGGGTCCTGAAGACAGTATTCACAAGCCTCTACATTTGGTATGATAAGAACAGGCGTGTGTAGACATGTTTTCATACCCGTGGGA
Organism: Timema shepardi; assembly: GCA_902151425.1. Taxonomy (NCBI): domain Eukaryota; kingdom Metazoa; phylum Arthropoda; class Insecta; order Phasmatodea; family Timematidae; genus Timema; species Timema shepardi. The sequence continues at coordinate 835,796 of CABFVX010000002.1, read as the reverse complement.
GACATCTACAACATTCCTTGTAGAAAGAATTGCTACGAGGTACCTAATACCTTACTGCACAGTAAATTTTGGCACATCCTGTATAGTAATTACATTAATTTAGTATGGATGAAGAAGGTATAATTTAGGGAAAATATAATAGTATTTCCCCATCAGGGGAGTGAGAAAACATTTAGTAAAAACCACTCTCGGTACGTCTTGACAAAATTTTATCCGAGACCTCTCCTTTACCGACAATCCAGACGATATGAGCCTGACATTTAGACCGCATGCTAACCAGTATGGTATGTTCTCCTAACGATGGTTACACATTTAAGACTAATAGTTTTTTTTATCAAATTTGTCTAAAAATTGTCTTGTCAAAAGCTATTGCGGCCTAATCAAATCAAGTAATTTGAATTTTCAACTCATAAAGTTAAAAAAATCAAATTGATCGTTATCAGACTTATGTTTCAAAGGTGGAAACACATAATTGAAGCCCGCATTGGTGGGCAAGGGGTCTACGGTGTTAGTTATTACGCTTTAAATTGAGAGACTTGTCGAGATAAAAACGATCATCAGTGGCGTAGAGATAAATAAAAACTTTAAACTAAAGAAAGGCTTGAAACAATAGAAGGAAGCTAATCCGATTGTAGAGGAAATGGTTGCTTTTGAGTCGGATGAAATTATTAACGAACAATGGACTGGGAAGAGTGGGGATGAATGGTGATGGAGTTACTATGAAATATTAACATAAAATAAAACTTTCCACCCTTAGCGAACTACTTCTTTGTCGCGCCCCTTTAACGGTGATTTGATTGGCCTTCTTTAAATATTGATCTATCTACATTTATTTTATAGATTTTAAAGTGGTCAAGAATTAAACCTCCTGGTATTTTATACACGTTACGATTAACTAAAATTTAATAGTGTTTAAAGGGGAAACTACATTTATCTCAATATTACTTAATTTTCAATCCAACGATAATTTTAAATGCACATGCCAAAGATAAATCGCCCTTCAATTATCACAAGTGACTTAAAAACATGACGACATGAGAAAATAAATGTAAGGGTGCATCTCGCAGACTTTATTTTTCCTTTATCTAAAAATGGAGATATTTACTTTAAAACAACTCGTAATACACGTGAAACAAGATAATAATGATTGTTGTTGAAACATGATGGGAAAATAAAGCATCACATTCGTGCAAAGAGCATGAATGAAATAATATACACTTTTACAAACACTTTTACACATAAACATTGAGAAAAGTGTAGCATATCTGTCCATTTAACAGCATAACAATCAAATCACAATTTCAAAGTACCTTATTTAATATTTGATTATAAATCTGAATTTATTGATTTAAAAAAATATATTTCAAGTAAAATATTTTTATTTTTAATAGTACTACATCTTTACAACGATAAATTATTTCGTATATCAAAAAGTTACTGGAATATGATCAAAATCGAAGGTTTCCACTTATGTAAAGCAGTGTTTTTCTTGGGAAATGGAGGACTGCCATTTTTTTTTAAAGTCTAACAATGACTAAATACGCAATTTAATTTTATCTCCTTTTATCCTTCAGAAAACTGCCACTGATTTTAGGGTGGATTTCAAAAACTCCTCGGGGCGAACTTAAGAAAAGTAAATAACTAATTTTATCGAGATCGATAAAATTGTTTAGGCTCTAGGCAGAGGTATAGACACATACACAGATGGAATTACGAAAACAACCTTTTCGATTTTAAGTGGGTCATAAAACGTTGATATTCATAAAAAAAATTAAATTACGATCACAATACTACAATCTTTATGGGGCTGAGAGAAAGTAAATATAATATCCCATAGTGAGGACTGAAGGTTAATATCGAACCTGGTTCTTCCACTGTCTCTTTTTAAGTCTCTTCCTCGCAAAATCAACATCCCTTACGGCGATGAATTTGTTCTAGCAATAAAGTGAATAAACGTCCCAAATACCCCCACTACCCGCTCTTTCCATTTTCTCTTCCCGCTGCCCGTGGATTACCCCAGGAGACTTCAATTTACCGGATCGGTTGGCTTGCAGAAGTCGAGGGATTCAGACAGCAGGTTTCCTTGTGTCGATAATATTGATTTCTAGTATATCGGCTTGTCTTCTCCTTACACGCACGCACACAATGTTACTCTCAACCCCAGTTAGAGGCTTTAGATTTACTTAACCTACTACACCCTTACTCCTCAACCCCACACCCTTACCAATTCCTCCATCGCTATCTTTGGACTTATTCATTTCGTCGTTTCTGACATCACTTTTTGCTGCCTTGGGTTGGTTTTTTTTTTTACGTAACCTTGGTACCCAAAACGTTAGAAAAAATATAGCATGGTATATTATTAAGTCTATATGTTGTATGTGCTCAAACGAAAAATAGGGGGGGGGGGGGGGGGGGGGGGG
>CABFVX010000002.1:774174-825471 GCA_902151425.1 Timema shepardi | reverse complement strand
GGGGGGGGGGGGGGGGATTTGACGTGAAACTCGAGGGTGCAGACATTCTGATAAGAGAAAGACACAAAGAAAGATAGAAGGAGGTAGAGACCGGTCTTAAAAAGCAAAGAGGAAGATAATCGAGGAATAAAGTTTCAATTGCAGTGACAAAGTTGGGAGTGGTGAAAGAAATAATATTACAAGGAAATGTCGGACACGCCAATTGTTTGAATATAAACATTATTTAACTGAAACCATTATCTAGGTTCACTGCTGGTAAGACCGAACTGTTAAGGCTCTATAATAGTTGAGAAGAAATTATTAAATGCCAGAAGCCAAGGGGCTTATAACGTTACTGTATGGCACTGTCTATCTATCAGGAGGAAACTATACAGGGTAGGAATAAAATACAAATTATTATTATTATTATTATTATTATTATTATTCTGTCTTACTGCACGTCAATTCCTTTTGTCAGTGAAGTTAGACCACCAACGCGCCCTGTCCTTTGCCTTCTCCTTGATCTACAAGAATTTTCTTATTTCCTTCAAGTCATTTAATATTTGAATCCTCTTTCTACCTTCTTGTCCCCTAAACCTTGCCTTCTATGACGTCGTTCAGAAAAAGAGTTCCTCCTAAGGATGTGTCCGATCCAGTTTGCTTTGTACAGAAGAATCACATCCAAAATTGTTCTCTTCTCACCCTCCCTTCTTAGGACTTCTTCATTTTTCACCCTGTCTGTCCACCTGATCTTCTCAAGTCTTCCCCATCACCACATTTCAAAACTCTCCAAATATTTCTTCTCCGTCTTCCTAAGAGTCCAAGTTTCCGCTCCATACAGTACGATGCTCTAAATGTAGCATTTCATCAGTTTCTTCCTCAGTTCCAAACTCAACTTGTTGATCAGCAGTAACTTCTTCTTGTTGAAAGCTTCCTCGACCCTGGCGATCCTAGACCTAATTTCCTTGGTGCAGTAGGCATCCTTCCTCATCAGACCTCCCAGGTACTGTCACTGCTATATATTTTCCAACGCATGGATATAAATTTTGATTTTTAGTGGCTCTTCATTACGCCATCACATTTGACTTCTCATTATTGACCTCCATGACAAATCTTCTCTCTCTCTTTCTCCACCAGTTGGTTCATTATTTCTTGCAATTCGTCTTTATTTTTTTACCAGCAACGTTAGATCATCTGTGGTATCCCCCTTATTAAATGCATTATTCGCTTCACAAATATCCATTTTATAATCTTATACCAGTTATATTTCATTTACCGGACATTTATATCTTAGTGATCAACAGAAATATGTGCATTTTTGGACATTTCAGAGTGGAAACTTTAAACTATGTTTACAAGTTTTTGTATGCAAAAAAAAAATAATCGTATAAAATAATTTTGTGTTCATTCCATTCAACACCAAACTCATATATTGTTACTACTTTTAACAATATTTAACTTAAGCGCAGAACTTTACTGGTGCCACGTTTCCACGATATCGAGGCAGACTCCTTAAGACATCAGCTACAATTTTTTTAAATTAATTGTAACATATGTAACTTAATTACACTACTTTTTCTAGATAAACAGTTAATAGCTATACATTTCCCATTCCCACGAGTGGTAACGACTGTTAGCAGTGCTATCTAGCGACACTTTATTTAAATCGGTTGTTTTCCAACGATCGTGCGTGGCGGCGGTCGTCCGTTCTCCAAGCGGGATTCAAACTCCGATATCCTCGTTATCAGCAGGTCAATTTGTTTCAAGTGGGACGCCTTGGACCGTTCGAACCCCGAGGCGGGTTGATATATATATATATATATTTATAATGACACCCGGTACAAATTATAAAAGGCCTCTCCAAAATATATTCATATTAAGAACTTGAACTGGTTAATATCGAGATCGCATTAGTTTCCTAACACGACATTAGAATGTTCGCAAGGAATCGAGACCGGATATACGAGACGCGAAAAAATGTCAGTGTATTTGAAGCTTTTATCGTAAAACTTTTTTTTTCTTTGTCAAAAGAAGTAGAAACATAAGAGTTTAATTTTTTTTCACATAGTGACATCAACAGTTGTTGAATATCTGGCAATGGTGTCCTGGAATTTAATTAAAATATTTTCTCTTCATTTAAAAAGTTTACCATATAGTTCTGCTATGCTCTTGTTAGATATTCAACATCTGTTGATATCACCATGAGAAGAAAATTTATCTTCCTGGTTCTACGGGGGCAATATTTTATTTGCTATAAAAACTGCACACACAAAAAAAAAAGATCTATTTTCACGTTTCCTACACTTTTACTTTAATGGACTTCCATCACAGCCGCAATTCTTTATATTTTATAGAATTTTATAAAATACAAATTTCTCAAAATGAATGTATGATAAGAGTAAGGTAGAAAGGTAAGGCTTTATTTTCTTTACAAAATAAAGCGATAATTATTTAGAACCGAGCAACAAATACCGAAGCATTATCAAAGAGAACAATGTAACATCAACATTGATCTTCCTTTTGCTTTAGATGTTAGGTTTTTGTTCTCAAATTTCTAAAGAGGATCATACAATACGAGTTGACTGTTTCAGTCGAGAGATTTTTTTTTTCGGCTATCTGATAAAAAAAAATCGTTACCTCTCTTGCCTGCTTCACCATGAAGCGGCAAGTTAAGAAAGGATTTGTGTTGCTAGCATTTATTTTTACTTAAGAGAAATTCTTATTTGTAACATTGAAACAAAAACCTTTCTTTTTTATTAGGGGTATTTAACTTGCGCTTTCTGTATCGACTAATTATTTCAGTAAACGACTTATAAACTAACTTAAATCTATAACAAACACAACACTCATCACTCGGCCGTTAATTTGTCGCTGTAAAACGAGAAATAACAATTTCTCTAATTATATATTTCTAGGAAAATTTGGAAAAGTGTGTATTAATACTTTCCCCCTTTTCCCCTGTACCCTTCAAATTTGAAAATCAGACTTAAGACCTTTTCCGGGTAAAAGTTGAACACTTCTCTCAAACTCCATAGTGCCGAGTCAACACGGCTTTAATCTACTTTCTCACACCTCGCATTAAGGTCAGTCATTCTGATTTTGGTTGGTCAATGACAGGTGAAAATTAGTAAAACATAGTAAAAAACGAATTTTTTTAAAATGATTTTATCCAGATAATTAACTGATGTGGAAGACATTTAACCCGAACGGAAAGTAACAATTGGTGCTAAAGAAAATTTATAGGTACCCTCTACCCTGAAAAGTACCGTGAAAGTTTCCGTTATGGCATGGATTAAAAGGTAAAGCCATAATGTAATCCATCACGGAAATACTGCTACCTTTCAGGGTAAACGGAGTGTACTCTCCCCTCCCCCCCCCTCCTACCAACTCAGTTGCAAGTTTATCTACTGAGTTAAATGTTCCGGGGTCGATTTCTAAAGTTTAAAAACTTATCGTTGATTAAATTTGAAATTATCATATCATAGGAGTGGATTGACAGCTTAGGGTGTGTTATTTGTGTCTGCTATAGAATTAAGCTAATTTCTTACAAAAATAAATATCTTTATAAAATGAACCTTAAATACTGCTAAAAATATTTCCCTTTATAGAGTCTACATTTTAATTTTAAATTGTGTAATCTTATATTTTATTATGAATAAAAATTATTAGGACAGAAGGTTTATCTATTACATTAATTCTAATGAACGATAAGAAATTTCGTGGCAAATTGTAATAGTTCTACTTTTTTTTAAACAGTTTTATTTTAAATAAGAGAACAAAAACATCTAGGTCTTGGAGAGGGCTTTTTTTTTGTGATTTACAATCTGTGTATATGAAACGTCTCGACGCTAAAACGACGCTTGCGTGAAATTAGAAATCACACCCAAAAAAAACTTTCTTGGAAACGTCTGGTTACGGTTTCTTATTTTCAGGATTCTACCACAATTTGTTTTACTAAAGAAGAATCACGAGATATGTTAATACTCATCGTCTTCTTCCTTTCACAGTGATAAATTATCGGCCGGGAGCTAGGTGTTGTGTTTGTCCTAGATTTAAATTAATGTATAAGTAATGTGTTCATGTAATCAGTCGGTTCAGAAAGTACACGTTAAATATCTCAGATAAAAAAAACAAAGTTATTTACCTTAATTGGGTAGGAATCAAAGTAATTTGTAATTTTATAAGAAATGTACTCGTACTTGCATGGAGGGAGAGTGGTAAACCATTAATGGCAACCCCTGTCAGTGCACCCAGCCGGGATATGAACGCTGACTGCTCCGTTGCGGGAAAATCAGACAAGAAGAGTCTGACACCTTAGTTCACGTGTTCACCGGTGCAGGTATGTTAATTAACGTTTAAGGAACCTAAAGCAGATATTGTGTTAGTTTCAAATTTCTAAAATAAACACAAAACTCACAATCAATTTGGACTTGTAAATATCTACATTGGTTGTAACAGTGTGTAGGACGTTAGGCTCACAATGGACTAGATTTTCTCTAATAGGGAGTTCGAGGATTGAATCTTGGCCAGGTCCACTAAGGGATTGTGTCACCATTTATTTTCACTCTGGTTTTCCCTTCCCTTACCTCCACACAAATGTGGGTGCAGTTCTTATAAAACTACACGTTTAATTCCTTTACCATCGATAAAACTACAAAATATCTTATCTGTTAAAATGTATTGCCTAAAAAAAATAGAATGGTAAATTATTATTTACTGAAATATTAAGGATTTCACTATTCAAACTAGCTTTTAAAAAAATCAAATATATCTAGTTTAAGTGAAAAATATAAAAGTACCTTAAATTTCACCACAATAATTTATCTTGTAGCGTGCAAAAAAAATTAACGCTAATTAAATATTCTTCTTTGCGCCTACGTTGCGCTTTGTTTTTCGTAGTTCACTCAAATATAAGCAGAAATGTCGGCTAGCTAAAAGTTTCTGCATGGTTGAGCACAGATAAGCTTTGCAGACGTTTAGAAATCCCGTTTTATTTATGGTGGGTTGATATTATTTAATATCGTTTTCACTAAAATATAGGCATAAGCTTCTGACCAGTTAAAAAAAATTAAATTCATTTTAAAATATGTGTTAACTTACATAGAATCCTATAAAGCAATCCTACATTATTTTGAAATTTTCTGTTGTGACCCTATCACAACAAGATTTTATTTAATAAAGGAGGGCTGGATCTCCAATTTACAAATTTTCACTTAAAGCATCGTTGATGTTTTTTTGTAAGTTTAAACACAAAATTTAAACTTTTTAATAGGTCAGTGAAGGCTATAGGTATGAAGTTTTTGAGGAGAATGATAGCTGTCTCCAGAAGAGATAGGATTAGGAATGAAGATGTATGGTCGAGAGTTGGGGCACAGGGGTGATATGAGATAGTTGAGGAAGCTAGGATGAGATGCTATGGACACTTAATAAGGGTGGAAGGGGAGAGGATTCCAAGAGGATTAATGGATATGAAATGTGTAGGACAGAAATCGCAAGAGACACCAAGGAAGAGATGGAAGGAACAGATACAAGGGAGAGGAGATTGGAAGAAAGTTCAGGAGGAAGAATGGTGAAAGGACATAGGGAGATGAAGGAATTTAACTAAACGGACATGGCCACGAACTGGAAACAGTTAATGATGATGATGATGATGGTGAGAAACCTATTGAAAACTTTTGTTGACCTTTGTTGAAAACGATATTTAAAAATAGCAAACAACTTCTAAAATAATGCGGATATCTAAACGTCTGCAACACGTCTTAGTGATTTACCATGCAACCATATTGGATAAGATACCCTCTTTCATTTAAACAAATTTTGTAAAAAAAAAATACAAATTTTAAGGTGTAACACCTTAGCCCAGTCGGTAGTGTGTCTTAAAGTTCCCGGGATTGATTCACGGTATGGCCGAAAAATATTTATAATAATTAGTCATGAATCAAGGTCAAGAAGGATCTGGGTGTTTTGTGAGTTATATAATTGAGTATATACGTAAATCGTGTTCTGATATAGTCAGCCTGTTAAGAAAGTTGACGTTTAATGTCCCAAAATAATTAAACACTAAAATAGTTTTAAAAACCTTGTCAATGTTGTAATGATATTGATTTGGATTAATCTAAATTATGTAAAAATTCATGGATGAAGGTAAATTTTTCTTTAAAGTAATATAGGTAGAGTATCCTTTTAAGATTCATCCATGAAGAAACACGTGATTCTCAGAAACGATATGAAAAGGATTTCACCCCTAAAATATATGTTTATACCATCTTTCTTGTTAAAATATCTACTGCGTCAATTATTGTTAAAAGGAACAACTTCATAGTATTTGGCAGAAAACGCCATTTCTCTATACCAATAAGAAGCTAGCCTTCACAAAACCTGTCGCCGGGACTCTTTCTGTTGGTTTAAATTTACACTGTTGAAAAGGGGAGAGAAAGGCAAGGGGTGTGTCATATATAAACCATTGTGCGTATGTTGAAGTCATCTCCGGGATCCAAACATCTACACCGAGATCCCGCTCATGCACAAGTCGGTCTAACACAGTATAATATAAATCACATCAATATCACAAATGTGCAGTGATATAAAACATTTAATTGAATTTAATTGAAATATGTAGTAATTTACAGGTGTAATTTAAATAAACCGTGTGTGAAATAACAGCCATCAACATTTCTATTTCTTTAATTAAATTAATATACCGATTTAATTAGTGCTCGAACACGGAGCTATAGACAGCTGATTAAACGGTATCTTTTCCGTACAGTGATGATAGGCGCTCGATAACGGAGCTCTATACAACCTATAAAATCATCACAGCATTATATCAGGGAATTAATCCACAGTGTTTCAATCGACGCCCAATGCGGGGTGATTGATCACATAGTGTTTACAATTGACGCCCAAAGCGTGGCTTGATAAATCCATAGTATTACAACGTTATAAAAGATAAACCCAGAAGTTTCCAAGTTTTGAATAATTCCAACTATTGTCGCCTCGAGATAGATATTTTGCAATACTTTATACAGTTGTGTTATGCGGGTTGTTTCCTAATTTCAAATACAGGAGACACTTTGATTTGAGTGTTAATTTTAAATTATTTTTTTAGCATCACGTTTACTACCCGTTCGGTATTAATTACGCTAATAGTATTTAGGTATTAGTAAGGTTTTAATTATAGAAAGTGTATCCGCATTTGCATGAAGAGATAGTAGAAACCCATTTTGGAAAAATCACCCTGAATACACCTGACCGAGATTAGAACCTCAATCTCTCCGTCATCACCAGTTTAGTCCACTGCAAGAGTACTGTCCGAGGACATGAGTCCATAGAAGCTAGTCACCTTAAAATTAGAATATATAATTCAAATCGTCATTTTTTCCATGAACTCCGGACCTAGCAGTAGTTTGTTTAGCTCTCTGTGTTCAACATTCCCGCGTAAATAAACACTTTTTAACCCGTCAAAATATTATTTTGTCGTACCCACTCGTACACATACATAAAACTGATAAAGTTGACCAATTCAACAAGCGTATTTAGAATGACACCAATTTGACAACTTCAAGAGACATGTTATTTTTGAAAACCCATTTGATTACTTCAACAGACATGTATCAACACCCACATGAGCCCTTGAGCTAGTGGATGATATACTTTTAAGTATGATTGAAACTAACCCCATGATGTAGTGGTCAATGCTCTTGGCCACCAACCTGTGGGTCCTGGATTCGATTCCCGGCTGGTGTCATGGGTGGTTTTCTCAAAAGGAAATCCATCTCAACCTTCACCAGGAACTGGTTGGTTAGGAATCGTCCCATACTCAGGGCTGATGATTTCCGCACGTCCATCACAGACTCTGCCATAAAAAATTAGTGAAGGATGATTCCTGGATATCTCAGTGGTTATTGCATTGCCGTACTAAGCCAAAGGTCCTGGGTTAAATTCCCATGGCCAGGTGTTATCTTTCAATAGAAAGAAAGAATTTTTTTTTTAAATGTATTGCCAAATGTGACGACAGCAGCTCACCATATGGTCTTGCATTATTATTATTATTATTATTATTAGCACCACGTATTACTACCCGTTCAGGTTATACGCACTTAAGCTAATGTGTAATGGTAGGATGATTGTGAGATGAAATGTAGAACCTACAGTTTAACGTGGGATCCAAACCACGGTGGAGGCCTGGAATTCCACACATTCACAAGTTGTTATTAAAACACGTCTTGTCATAGGTGAAGGAAGGGTTTGGTAATCAGGTAAATCGGTGCTGGGACCGAGGATTGAACCCCGGACCCCCAGTACATAAGTCTGACACCTTACCCCTAGACCACCAAGTCACCATGGTCTTGCAGATCATATGGTTGAGCAAATGGACACATAATAGTACATATGGTAAGGGCAACCACGAAGTAGCGGCCTGAGTGAAACGTAAACCAACCGATCGTAGGCAGTTGCTGCCAACTGTCAGTGACTCGATGAACGCCGAGCAAGTAGCTGTTGCTATGTGGTACCTTCTCTAATAGTTCTGACGAGTGACGGAACCCGGATTGCACTAACCGCTGGGCATATCAGTGAGCACGCACACTAACCATCAGACTCGTCTAGTTCGGTATGTCGTTCATAGTAAGGCTGGGACTCCAACCTCAGCAGGGTTTTTGTCGGGTATTTTCCCCTAAAAAGTATTTTAACTTTTTATTTTTTTAATACACCATCGTTCCTGTTCGGGCTATAAGCATGAGTACAAACACACTAATGCGTTAAGGATGAAGAAGGTTGGATTTAGAGGAAGTGTACCAGCATTTTCCTGGATCAAGAATGGGGGGAAAACATAAAAAAACACCCGTTCCTCCCGACTGGGATTCAAACCCCAATCTCCCCGTAATCGTCAGTCTCTAGTATATTGTGAGAGTGACGTCTTGGACCATGCAGTCACTGAAGTGGATTTGCGACATGCTAAAAATCTGCAAATATCTGACCAAGAACGTCTATACAAATCAAACATCGGCTGTTATAAATTAGATAATTTGGACATTATTAGCCCAAAAAGAGGGATTTTTTTTTCTTCCTGTCTGTCAATTTACATAATATGCGTTAGTAACGAGTATTATTATCCTTTTCTCTATGAAGACTATTGTTCTAGTTACATGATCACGGACAAAAGAGAAGTGGAATCAGGAAATCCGTCCGCGCGTGCGCGTCGGGGATATTTGTGCTCTCCACCATAGCATAGAGGGGGAAGTTGATTGGGGGAGAGTGTAGAAAGAGACAAGAGATAGATCTAGTGGTTTTTTTTTTCCGACGTGGGGTCATGCACGTTTAATACGTCACCGATCATTGGCTCCAGTAGACCAATCACTGTTCACGTTACTTACGCTTCCTCTCTTCTTCCCGAATACTCCTCCCTCCCTCTCACCTACCAACTCCTCTTTCTCATGTTCGATCTTCTTTTTTTTATATTTCCGTTTCATTTATTTGATTAAACATATAAACAAACTCGGATTGACTCTTTAACTGCCGTATAAGGGGAAAACGAAGGATTCGCAAGCGAGTAAAATAAAAATACCATAATAAAAAAAATAAACCGAGGAAATGTTCGAACGTGGATTTATTTTATTGGTGTCTGTCTTGGAAGTGAATAAGATTTGTCTTTTATTCTAAGGTTGAATTGGTCCCCATTATTTGAGAAAGAGGCTCTCTTAACTACAGTAGCCCCATGGCTTCTTTGGTGCTGACTGACAGCTCACAGCTGATTTCTGACAGTCAAAATTTAGGTATATACCTAAATGTTGACTGTCGGAAAATCTTGTTTTTAATATTTTTTTGTATTTTATAAAGGTGTTTGTTCTTTATATCTTATTTTCAGATTAAATTTTGAAATAATTTGTTTTAAATATGATTTATTATTATTTTGATTGAGGCATGAGTGCGGGAAGAACAAAGAAATTTTAAAAAAAGGTACCCAGTTGGAATCGAGACTCGGCCACGATAACCATAAGTTTTCAAATATTTTATATTATTCGAATATAAGCTAAAATAATATATTTTTTTTTTAAAAAATTACAATTTTAATGTCAACATAGCACACGAGAATTTCTATGGTCGAGGGCTAAAGGACCTGACAATTTTGGTGGGAAAGGTATTTTACATACGTTCCAGCGTTCTTTTACATGCCACAATCGACGTGGGACAGACGGTTTAATTTTTACTCCGAAAAAAGTTGTGCTGCTGATTTTTATCGCTCAATACAAATCTGTCAACTCCGGTTGGGTTTGAACCCACGAACATCGAATCTTGAGGTGGGCACTTAACTCCCAAGATCATCGAGGTCGACACCACGTGTTCTATCACTGATGGAGCATGCGCTGTGTAGAGACTGGATTCTTGAGGCACCAAAATTGTTTAGAGTAGGCAATAAAATAGGTATTAAAAATATGATATCCAGGCTCTTAGGTAAAAATGAAAGTTAGTTTACTTAAGTTACAAAAGAGACAAAAGTTTTTTTCAAAATCGGCTCTGACAATTTTGATTAAAATTCATATCTAGGTATTATTTGAGATGACAAACAAAATGGCGCATCACATTTTCCCACGAAAATTACTTAGGGGGTATCTTACATAAGCGGAATTTTCAAATTTCTACCATATCCCCGCAATTTTTTTTAGATATAAAATAATTTATTATTTTAACATTTTTGGTATTTTATTTAAATATATAAAGTTTTTAGTTGGAATAATATTTTTTAAAAGCAATGTTATTTATTTATAGCCAACAATTTTTCTTTAAATATAGCTTTTGGAAATGGTTGGTTAAAAATGCACAGAATAAATAATATTGTTTTGTAACAGTGTATATTATTTCATGTACACTATATGATGAAATGCGATGTGTTTTTTCCCCCTATTATGTTTCAAAACCAATGTATATTATTTCGTTTCAATTATCCTAAAAGTTATATATCTTATTAGATAAAATATTGCGTGTCTGAGCTACATCAGTCGTAGGTGGCCCAGTAGTGGAAAGATTAGCCAATATTAATGTTCCGTGCCCAGGGGATGCCCGAATGTAGACTACTAATCGTACATTCTTTCTGTGAAGATTTTTTCCATTGTCCGATGAGATGATGTTGATAGTGAGTATAAGGTACCAGTGGAAACACTTAAACCTAACTTAAGCCTAATTAACTAAACCCTGGTGACTGTTGGGATAGTTCTCCTTTCGGGAAGAATACCCCAGGTACCAGCCGGGAGTCAAATCCAAGACCCTTAGGCTCGTAATCAGATACATTGACCACTACACCACGAGACCGGTTATCTAATTTAGCTGAAGGAACGAGAAAGCATGTGCGATGTATCATACTATTTTTTTTATTATGTATTTAATGAGTAGCGCTCCCATCGTGACGGTCCGGTCAGCCAAAAACTGAATGTAACGGGCGATTGGCACGGTCCGGTTTGCGTTCGCGCGTGCGTGCGTAGGAGATAAAAACCGATCGAATAAACACAAGACCTGCCGTTACTTTGAGTGTTCCCACGGCTGGTATTTGTCGCGCGCGTCACGATGAGCTAGTGTAATAGGGCCCTGGATGGTCATGTGTATGGTTGTGAGGGAGGGAGGGGGGAGAGATAATGGCTTTGAGGAGAGTTTGGTCACTCACCGCTTCCTCCATTGTGTGGTAGCCATTCCGGACTTTTTTTTTAATATATATATCGGGTTTGATAGTTCTTTTTCTCTCACCCACGGTAGTTCTCCTACAGTTCCGACCACGTTCTTTTCTCAGCCGGTCTCGTGTATTATTTCCTCATATTGATTCAATCATTCGCAGGCTGCATCAAAACTTGCAAAACCTAAAATAAAAAATAGCTTGAAACTAGGGATACTAACTAGATAAAAGGTATACAGTATTACTGAACAGAGTAGCTTATAGGGAATACACCTGCATTTTCTTGGAAATATTCTGGGTACAACCGACCAAGATTCGAACCTTAACATATTTGTCACCGGTGATTTAGTCTAGGGGTATTCAACCTTTATTTATTCGCTTATCCCCATATATAATTTATCTTCAATTTTGCACCCCAAAGGTTGTTGGTGAATAATGTAAGTCATACATATTTTATAGTCTACCGTAGCCCCATGGCTTCTTTGGTGCTGATTGACAGCTCACAGCTGATTTCTGACAGTCAACATTTAGGTATATACCTAAATTTTGACTATCCGAAGTGACAGCTGCTGAACACATGTTTTTGCAGATCATATGGTTCGGCGTAGGAATACATAATTCAGTCTGGTAACTTTTCAAAGCCTTTAGCTGTCAGCTGTGAGCTGTCAGTCAGCACCAAAGAAGTCATGGGGCTACTGTACAGTGCATTTAAAATAAATAAAATAAATTACATCTGAAATGTCGTGTTGAAAAATATATTTTAAATAAGTCTCGTTTGAGTGTATTGAGGGTGGTTTTTCTAATATGGTTTTCCCCTCTCCTTCCTCATCTCTAAAACCATTAACGTAATTAGTGCATAAGTGTATAACCCGGATGGGTAGTAAGACGTGCTACTAGAGAAATTTATGTATTCAACAAATTTGGTGTCACATTAGGAATAAAATTAAATTCTATGTTTCTACTGGAGAAATATTTTACTTATTTTGACCAAAAATTGCTATAAAAACTCCAAAAATACTGCCCTTAAATAACGTTCCCTAAACGCCCACCTTAAGTCATAACGACCATTATTAAGACCCCGACTACTATTAGGTCAGAAAATGAATTAAATTTCAAAAACATTTCGAATTTAAGCACCATTCAACATACGTGGATTTTCAACTTAAGGTTATAGTATAGTCTGTTAAGGTAGGACTACTACCATTTAGGGTGGATGGGGTGTACCTCTTCCAGATTCTCATAAACAAAGGGTGGAAAGAGGGGGCAGGAATACCTGGTATCTTTTAAAGTAGGTTATACCATTATTTTGGTAGGAAGTCCGTTCTCGAAGGCCTTACTTCGGACTTTAATCCTACCAAAATACAGCTATACAGTAGGATACTGGTACGCAAGAAGGTCTCCCAAAACTGGCTCCTTACCAAAATCAGTGTATATAAACGACCGTTTAAAAGTTTAATAAAAATGTTAAACAAACTAGTAACAAAGGGAAAGAAAGGTTTATAAAAATCATCACGTCAAAATCCAAGTTAATTGGTTTATCACCCAATTCGATGGCGTCGTGGTCTAACGCTCTAATCTCGTTTAGAACTAAACTGCCAAATACGGGGATATTGAGGTTCGATTCTGGTTGGGTGCACTGAGGGTGGTTTTCCCTAAATGGTATTACGCTCTCCCTCCAGGCAAATTCGGGTGCATTTCCTCTAAATCGATCCTTTTTAATCCCTAACCAATAAGTGTAATAGTATTTAAGCGTATAACCCGAACGGGTAGTAAGTCGTGGTGCAAAATAATAATAAAAAAATGTTTAACTCTTCTACGTTGATAAAAAATATATATAATTACAGTAGCCACATGGCTTCTTTGGTGCTGACCGACTGCTCAAAGCTGACTTCTTAGGTATATACCTAAACGTTGACTGTCAGAAGTGACAGCTGCTAAACTCACGTTTTTGCAAATCATTTGGTTCGGCGTAGGGTTACAACATTTGGTCTGGTCATTTTTCAAAACCGTCAGCTGTGAGCTGTCACTCAGCACCAAAGAAGCCATGGGGCTACTATAGTTAAACTCTAGGTTACGTCGTGTAGCCCTCTGAAATTATTTGTGCACCCCTAATGGTACTTGTAGCACAGTTTTAGAAACACTGTTCCACGTGAAGACAGAAACAGGCTGACGGGATAACTCTAGTCTTTGGTTGTCTACAGATAGTTGGATGAGAACTCTTCCGTCTGCCACTCGATTGAATTCTCTTGTCACTCCTGAACGGAACAAGAAGATATAGAGAGATAAAAATGAAACGGAGGATTAACCGGAGTGGGGAAGAATAAAAGAACGAGAAAGAATCGAGTTACGACGTTCTTCCTTATTTTTATTAAACCCAGTTTTCACAACTCTCCCCAAAAACTAGCGTGGCTAGTATCCGTTTGTTGAAATTCCTCGGAACTGCGTCCTCTCCTTAGGAAAATAAAATACTGTGGGAACTCCGAATAAAAATAAAAGTCTGACAATTTTTTTTTTTTTTAAATTGCTATAGTTAGCTAGAAAATTAGAGATGAATAAAATTAAAAATTGGTTGACAGAAAAATCCAGATAATAGAATAAATCTTAAAATATCTGAAAGGGAGGTATAAAAAAGGGGGAAGGAAATTAAAAATCTACTAAACTAATAGAAAAAATTACTTCCCAATATCGCAGAAAACTGAAGTTCGGCAGGTAGGTAAGATATCACTTCAAATAATTACACAAGTAAAAACAAAAAAAAAGGACTCCAGACAATAGGTGCAAAGGGGGCTATACATTTTTGAAAGATTGTAGAAAATTTGAATTTTGCAGTAAGGTAGCCAAATAAATTTAAAAATTTCACATTTCTTTTGGGAGTTAAATAAATGGGGGGAAGAGGGCTGTTTTAATATTATAAAACTATCAAACAAAACTACTTCTCTGTATGGTCTTAAAACCCAAATTTTTCAAGCAGGATCACTCTGCAAATCTGCAATTTTTAAATTTTAGTGGCACTCCAGGAAATGATGAATAAGTTAAAAAATGGGTGAAGTAGAAAATTATTGGTCAGTAATGTAACCAAATAACCAAAAACATTTTATATATTTATAAAAGGGGGTTGGGGAACTGGAGTTTTTAAAAATTCCCAAATTAAATTAACAAACTACTGCTCACAATGATGGAAAATTTCCATTTGTTAGAGAGATATAAGGACCACCTCAAACAGCCATAAAGGTCTAACATTTCTGAAATTTCTAAAAGAAAGAGTAAAAAAATATAGATCGTGGGTCCCCTCAAAATTTCTAAAGCTAATATAAAAACACTTTTTGGGGAATGGGGGGGATGAAGTGTAAATTTTATATTAAAATAATTAGACCTTTCCGGATAACTGAATGACGTCAGAACGGATGTAATTTCAAAATTGAATCTCAGGAAATGGGAGAGCTTAAAAGTTATATAACTAATATAGAACACTATTATAGATGTGACTGTAAGTTGAAATCTGGTCCATAATAAATCATAAAAACTATCCAAATAAGTCTTAAAATTTCATAATAGGTATTTAGGATCTTAATAGGTAAATTGACATATCTCCAAAATTATTAGAGAATCTACCTTTTGTCATGGGAAGAAAAAAATAATTTTATAAGTTGGTAAAAGAACCACCCCACATAACAAAAAAGGTGGAAATCTGGTCCTGGGAAATGAAGGGCACCTCAAAATTATTAAACTTTTAGATAAAATCCTTCTAGACATGGTGGAAAACTTTTAACTTTGTAAAAGCAGACGAAAAATTTCTAAAAACTAATGAATAAAAAAACTTAAGACTATAATAAAGGCAATTCATCATTGTTGCGAACACATTGCTAAAGATTGTTTTATTACCATGTCTTGCAACTGTTTGAGTTTCACTCTAGCTAAAAATTGAAGTGTAAATTAGCGCCTACATAGCAGCGACATAACAATTAAAATAAACAGATTCTGACAGCATAATTTGGGGACAGTGATTCTCTTTGGGAAATCGTGACGCTCGCTCAATAATTATTAGGTTTATTAAACATAATAAATCCTTTAATTTATTCTCTTTGGTGAAATGTGATGCTCTTTTATCTCCAGAATATTTCTGCAATAATGCCTATTATTTTGTTTATCTAATATTATGATCGTGTTTAATGCATTTCGTTCGTTTGTGCACTCAGTTTATGTGCTAAATAATATTTTATTTCAATGATTTGATTTATTTTAAGTTATGAAATATTATTATTGATTTGTGACTGCCATAGTTAGCCCAGGATTGTACACGGAGGAACTATATAAATGATGACAGCGAGATATTGAATGTCCTAATTTGATAAATATTGATGTGGACTACCCGTGGGAAGGACGGACCAAACTGCTAGTTGTTGTATATTGTATTATAACGTAACCATTTAGTTCAAACCTGAATGTTTCGGCTAGCACGTGTCATGTGCATGTATCTAATGGCTCATTTCTGTTCAGTCAAATTTTAAAAGAAAGCCGTCTGACTGCTATTTTAATGGGCCCGGCTTGGATTACCGGCATAGCCGAAATATGTACCATTAGTGAAATTGGAGTTCCCCTTTCACAGATATGAATTAATGGCTGGATGCTGGGTGTTTTATCTGTACCTCAAAATAATAAATATATAAAGCACCTTTAAAAAAACAACGAAGATATTTTTTTCTATCAATATTAATAGCATTTTGCTAAATTATTTTTGTTATCTTATAGCTATTGATAATATCAATCAAAAGTGATAGCTGCAGATTACATGACTTGATGTATGAATATATGAAAGTAGATCTAGTAGCTATATATAGCTACTTGATATGGACATCCGTAATAAAAATTGGATAATTGTACCTTACCACTTAAATTCCTGTCGGTGAGCACGTGTTTTAAGGCGTACAAGCTCGCTCGTCTAGCGTTGTTTGCCAATGACGGTAAAGTAAGTGGCTCAAATCCCGGATGAGTGCGCTGACGATGGTTTTTCAAATTTTGTTTATGTTTGTGCTTTTTTTCATCCGCTCTCTACGCTAATCTTGTTAAGTTTTCTCTCGAGTTATTCTCCTAAATAAAAAAAACCTTAAATGCAATTTTCTGAAAACCTCATATTTTCAAAAATAATTTCTCAGTAAGTCACCCTTAAAATAGTTTTTAGTAAAACAAACAAATATCCTTATTTATTATGTAAACTCTCTCATGACACTTATTTAGAAATAAACTTTTTAGTAATTTCCAAACACTAAAAATTTTCTAATTTTTTTTTATCAATAGACTACCATTAGAGATATTTTCCTCAAAACCAACAAGTATACAGTGTTATTTATCATATAAATCACTACCCATATATTAAGTTTGAACAAAACTCTTAGATACATTATCCAAACATTTGAATTTTCAACAATCTGTTATCAGTAAAATTCCCTTAGTTTTATATTTAAAATTAAAATCATGATTTGGCCTTGAGAAATACCCATATAACATATGACTATCGAGTTTGAACAATATCTATTAATTTGTTTATTCTGTCCACTAAATTGATGTAAATTAAACTTGATGTACCGAGCTTCTTAAAATAAATTTATTTTATTCTTTACATGCAATGACTTTAAAGTAGCTCTAATTAATATTGTGAGCTTGTTAATCTGAACTAATTAGAACCAAAACTTGTTTGGACTAGCGAAAATTCGGATTAAGTGCAATAATACAAGGTTACATTAATTTCACAAATTTTAAATTACAATTGAATGAGTTTAATCAAATATTAATTTATTTAACTGTTGTACACGTAATATGTACTGTAATTATTTTTAATTACTGGAAAACATGTTGTGTTGACTAAAACATGTAACTATAAAGTATTCATTATCAGATATAATTGTTTCTTACCATTCTCTTTTGTCTTTGAGCTTGTTAATCAATCAAATATATTTCATTTGACTTAATTTTTTTACCGCTGTTTTCCGAAAAATGTATTCGTATTATCCAGATTTTTGGAATACTGGGACTCGGTCTAACGAGGTTTTACTCTAATTGAATTGTGGTCGCTACCAAACAAACATTCCCATAATTACAATGATTTACAGCGCGCGTGTTGATATTCATCAAAAGATAGTCATAGTGGCGTGGCCTAAAGAGTTGCCAGCGTAAGTAACCTCAGTTTAAACTGAACTGTGATTGGTTCACACCCCACGGTAGAACACTCATTGGTCAGGTATCGAGGGGAATGCATTCACGTGTGAGACGTGCAGAACAGATAATATATATGAGTTGTCAAATAGGGCCCAAGTGGGTGAGAAAATATCACAGGTACAGTTTTAACAAGGTCTGCTTCCCTTGAAACAATACACGACACGCTACTGGTGTATTCGGTGTCATTTTGTAAGTGAGCAGATTTTTAACATACATGTTGGAAGTTACTTCTGTGATGGGGGTCAGGGGTTATATCCTCGGTCCCAGCACAGATTTATCTGATTGCCAAACCCTTCCTTCACCTCTGACAAGACGTTTATTAATCACAACTTGTGGATGTGTGTGAATGCTAGGCCTCCACCGTGGTTCGGTTCCCATGTTAAACTGTAGGTCCTCCATTTAATCTAACAATAAGTCTACCATTACACATTAGCTTAAGTGTGTATAACCCGAACGGGTAGTAAGACGTGGTGATAATAATAATAAAAATACAAATAAGTACAATATAAAATGTTCATAATACATGAGTAAAAAATTTTAATCTAATTTATTCACGTAGTCTAATACATTGAGATATATTTTTCAAGTCCTTCGTCTTTTAGAAGCTCCGTAACACGTTAAAAATTATTTATCCAATACAAGTTAATCTAATTCCTTAGATTTAAGTTGGTCAGGTTAGGTTATGTTAGATTAGGTTAGGTAGGGTTAGGTTAGCTTATGTTAGTTATTGTTTTAATTAATTGTTTGCATGTTATTTTTGACACATACCTAGCTCATTCACTCGGATGAATATTAAGAACATGTTTGATCACTCTGAACACGGTGAAAGTGTTTTTTATTCACGTCCAACACAGGCCGTTTAAGCGCGGCCACTTCCAATAGGTAACTGTGTAATCCATCCAGAAAATACTGCTACCTTTAAAGGTAAACGGAGTGTACACAGACTTAGGTCGATATTAAATTAATAACAGGCCATTTAATGGGTTATTATTATTCTCTGAAACTTAATAAATCCATTACAGTTATAAAGCCTTCTCCCTAATCTTTTATAAAATGTCAACGCCTCAAGAACAAATTGTAGAGTGGAGGGAATTAAGTTTTTTGGTTAAAAGCACCAAAATGTGAAATCTCTATTAAAGACTTGTGTAATTTAAAAAAAATATATAAATCGATGCGATAAAGTTAGCTATAAAAATCCTTTATTTAATGGGAGGTACTTGCATAAATTTGTTAGAATTTAAGTGGGAACTATGTAAATTCTCTTGGCGATACTACTAATGTCTTCCCTTAAATTTATGTTTCTTTTAGTTTGACGTTCATCCAAGCGCAATCTTTACCCTTTTTTTTGTCATTTATACGCTAATAAGGTAAGGATGAGTAAGATTGCCCATATTTGCATAGAAGGAGAGTGGATTTTTTTTTTACTGACTCTCAGCACACCTGTCCAGGATTGTAACTCCAAACGCCCCGTCATCGGTAGCCCAGTCTATTTTGAGACCAAAAGTTATTAACCTATGGTCCACGACCCTAAAAGGGGCTCATGAATAGATTCAAAGGGGTCAGTGAAATTTTGGGAACACAACCTCCACATTAAAATGTCTTTAAAAAAGAAAGCCTAACCTAAACTGGCCTATATCTTAAACTAGACCCTTCCCCCCGCCCCTCCCACACATTATTATTTGCAACACACATATTGAAGAATCATCATAGACTCTACCATAAAATATGAGTGACTATCGATATTTTTGTGAGGAATAAATTAAATCTTGAAAATAAAATATAGCCTATGTTACACGCTGATAATGTAGCTTTATATTGGTGAAAGAATTTTTAAAATCGATCCAGTAGTTTAGTTTTTGAGTTTATCCATTACAAACAAAAAAACCAATAATCAAATATTTCCTCTTTATAATATACAGTTTAAATGAATAGTATTTTTACTTAGTAAGAAATCACAAATATTTAACAAAATAATTGGTACGACACAATTATACAAACGTTCTCATATAGTGTATTAAAGCTTGTAAAAAAAATTCAAAGATGAGTCAATTAATATTTGTAAAAATAAATAATGATACTTTTTATAGTTTAAAACTTTCCCCATGTATTCATTTTAAATATAATCTTAAAAGGCCATTTCAAAATATTTAAAGTTTTCTATAATCTATCACAAGTAAACGACCCTTAAAATAGTTGATTATTTTAGAGAGAAAAAAGCATTTTTAATTATTATGGTCAATATTCTCCAAATACCAATTTTTAAAAAATCGTTTATTTTTTTATTTTTTATTTTCAAATATCAGTTAAGAGTAAATACTATTAAATAATGTTTTTAAAGAAAAACAAATATACTATTTATAATGTAACGGATACCCATTAAGAACCGAATCGCTAGAGAAATTTCTTAAAATATTAAATTAAAAGAATTCATCAAAATAAAATATCTTTAAACAAAACCCATAGTACAAGTATACAGTTTTGTTTATCATGTCAAATATTTCCAGATATATATTTTAAACAAAATCTTCAGAGCGACTTTCAAAATATTTCAAATTTTCAAAAATCATTAATAAGTAAATTACCCTTAACGAACTCTTACCCAAAATCCAATTATAAAGTGCTATTTTTTGTAGGTAAGACCCGCCATAGATATCAATTTTATACAGAGCAATTAAAAAAAAATTTTAATTAAAAAAACCGACTCATTTGTAAACTACCCTTAATTTGATAGCTATGGTAAAAAAAAATGTTCTGAGGTTTTGCTTTATAACATCTAAATATCAAATATGGACAATATTCATAAAACCGTTTCAGGTCCGTGACCAGGGACAGACAGACATTATATGGAAAAGAGACAGAATAGTAAAATCCACTTTTGGGGGGAGGGTGGAGGGGGGAGGGAGATAAAACACACATAAAACTTAAAAATCCATCATACTATTGAGGTATAAAATATTCACGAATACAATACTTTCTCTTGATATAGTAAAGTGAATATTTTAATAATTTGATTGCAATATTTCAATTTATTGGTTTCCTTAGTAATCCTAAGCTATACATTTAAAAACAATTTTTTATGGGAGTCCATAGAACACAAAAAGTTAAGAACCCCTGCCTTAAATCATTCGACCCCCGAGGCGGCTAAACTCACCTGTTTTTAAATAATCTGGGATTTGAACTTTGATCCCTTTTGATGCTTTGGAGTAAGTGACCACATGTGTTGGGAGGAGGGGGTAAATATAAAATAATACGATTTAGTAGAATCTGATTAAAATTTAGGAAACACAAAGTCTTATATTATAAAGGTGTTGTTGTTATTATTATTATTATCATTATTATTATTAGATAAAATCATATTGAGTACACTGAGATTTTTTTATATCAATGTTTTTCCAATCTACTTCCAAGCTAATACTGATACATTTTTCTAAATTGTACCTAACTCATCCCTAACCCATGAATCCAATTAAATGATAATAGCTTGGTCTGATAGTAGGACATGGTGCAAAGTAGATACAAAATATTGATAGTATCAATTATGTTCCCTTTATGATTATTTCATTATTTAAAAATTTAATCAACTCTAGAGAGTACGTTAAAAATTATTCATCCAGCCCTAAAATATATTATCGTATAGCAAGAGGAAAATGACATATCTTAGCGAGTACTATCAGGAACTGAACTTTTGATTGTCTCTTTCGACCACGTGGTCGCGTGGATGGCCCCTAAAAATCTTAAAAGAACAAAATATCTTCTTTCTTGCCAGATGAGAAAAAAAGACTCGAGACAATTCTGTAATTACTGTCGCCATAGAAACCCAAGGTAGACTCACTAAGAAAGAAATAACATAGTTTCCTTTTTCCTCCCCTCCCCCCACCATCCCTTACAACCTTACCTCATACTTTTTTTTTACTTTCATTTTCATCCAAGTTCTACTTTACCCATCCCCCCCTTTTTTTACGTTCGTATTTCCTCATCACCTAACAACGTACTTTTTTTTCAATTTTTTCATTAAAAATGTACAAACTAAAAAGCTGTTTAAAGCATCTCTACACTCCCCCTCAACTAAGGAAAAAAAAATTAATCGTTGTAGTTAAGGGGAAATCTTTGAAAAGTTTTTTTTTCTATAGGGACGTTAACTGTTATTATGTGAGTCGTCTCGTCCATTATACCGTTTTATATCTTGATGCACAACTTCTGTAAAATTACTTAATATAATATCCAAAAAAAATTGTACAGCGTGGCAAACTTTTTTTTATATATATCCAAGTAATTTAATTATTAAAACTTTTATAAAATTATTTTAATTTATCTTGATTTGGCTTTCTTAAATTAAACAAAAAATAGAAATATAAAAAATATATTACTTTGATAAAAAAATTAGTTGTGACTGAACATAAATAATTTGCGTGTTAATAATTAACATAAAGCTTTTAATTAATGCATATTCAAGCTTATTTATATGGTGGAAATTTGGTGTTATGCCCATTTAAAAAAAGTTTTTTTCATTTAAAAAATATGGTTTGAGCTAGTTTCTAGCATATCTTATTTTAATTGTGTCGTGTTGAGCTCGACTGCTGAGTACGGGGAGATCGAGGTTCGAATCTCGGTCGGGTGAACTGGGGATGGTTTTTTCTTAAATGGTTTTCCATTCTCCCTCCACGCAAACGCGGGCTCACTTCCTCTAATTCAACATTCCCAATTACTAATCCATTAGAGTAATTAGTACTTAAAGCGTATAACCCGAATGGGTAGTAAGACGCGGTGCTAAATATTATTATTTTAATTGATTTGTCGAAAGTTTAAAGTCGATTGAATACGCTGGGACTACTTTTCACTGCGCTGATATTTTCTACCCCCTCTCTAGACAACTATCCTTATTTATAAAACCTAAGATAAAATTATGATCAAAGATAAGAGTTCATCATTTTATCTTAGGTTTTATAAATAAGGATAGTTCTCTAGAGAGGGGGTAGAAAATATCAGCGCAGTGAAAGTCCCAGCGTATTCAATCGACCTTAAACTTTTGACAGATCAATTAAAAGATAGCGTATAACCCGAACGGGTAGTAAGACGCGGTGCTAAATATTATTATTATTAATTAAAAGATGTGCTAGAAATCAGCTCAAACCATATTTTTTAAATGAAAAAACTTTTTAAAATGGGCATAACACCAAATTGCCACTATATAAATAAGCTTGAATATGCATTATTTAAAAGTTTGTTAGTTATTAAAACGCAAATTTTTTATGTTCAGTCACAACTAAATAAATATATATAGATAGTTGATAGAAAATTCTGGTATTAGAGTTTACTTTTGTCTCTTTGTTTCTTGGAAATTTGATAGGTTGCTGTCCAAATAAAACGTTCTGTTGTTAAAATAAAATATTTTTCAAGTTTAATAATTAATTTACTACCCAATACTCACAATGGTGTTGTTAATAATGTGCATTTATTTGACCTTTCATAAAAAAATATTTTTTTTAATAAACCTCAATAATACCTAAATAAGAAGTTTAAAAATATTTTTCCCTTTTCAATTGTATTTCTACTTTGCAGTTACCTCCCTTAAGAAATAAAAATCAATTCAACCCCAGGAGTGTCCCATTATACACCATGTTCCCCTACGTTTGAGAAACGAAGTTGTTTGTAATGTTTGGTAGATTTATCCAAGCTATAATGGATGGTGAAAATGTTATATTCGCATTAACGTGGGAGCACGGCACAGTGAGCAAATCAGAAACATATTATATTCTGGATGTATAATTTATAGAAGTAGCAGCGTGGAAAACTCGTGTAGAAACAACAAAATTAGCCAGAAAATTAGATAAAATAAATGGTATGGTACACCACATAGAATTTCTATATCTTTTATCTTAAAATAAGTACATTCACTAAAAACTCGTGAGATTATTTAAACGATGTAATATACATTGTTGGAGAAACACTCCACCAAAAAGCATGCATGAAATAATATACACTGTTACGGAAATATTAAGAAAAAAAGGAACCTCTTTGTCCACCAAAGACAACAAAATTAAATTCCACTTGTTAAATAGCTTTATAATTAATATACTATATGATTATGGCTCAGAAACGATTGATTTTATAAACTTATATTTCAAAGAAAATATTTTAATTTTACTACAATTATAATGATATGTTACTACAACTACAATGATAAGTTACTACAACTTTACAATGATAAGTTACTACAACTTTACAATGATAAGTTACTACAACTTTACAATGATAAGTTACTACAACTTTACAATGATAAGATACTACAACTTTACAATGATAAGTTACTACAACTTTACAATGGTAAGTTATTTCTACCTATGTAAAGTGCCGTCAAAGTCATTTTTCATGGTAAATTAATAATCACCATTTGGTTTGCAATGTATAACCAATGACTAGATACAAAGTTTAATCAAAATTTTTGAGCTAGTTTTGATGGAAAAGATTTTTTTTCTCTTTTTATCCTTGAGTAAACAAACTACCATTAATTTTAGGGTTGGATATATTAATTATTCAAAAATTATCTTGATCGGTAAAATAGTTTCTGCTCTAATCCAAGATACAGACAGATGGTATCGCGAAAACCACTTTTTTTTTGTTTCAAAGCGGCCATGAAACGCTGAAATTTATCAAAATTTCGATTTCGAGGGGTCGGGAGAAATTAAAACAAGCTATTCATAAACAAATAAATGGAGTAGAGCTACACTCGCGTAATACACAGGAAACTTTTGAGTCCAACTATATGTAGTTCACCCTCCAACTGTAACCATATTCGCTTCGCTCAACATATTGTTTCAGAAAAATCCCATTATCCTTTTCGGCAAAGAGAGGAGGTGAGGCTTTCTTCTCAGAGAGAAAGGAACCAACTAGGTTCGTAGCAACGAGGAGGAAATATAATAAGCGGAGGTGAGGTAGGTCGTATCACTATGGAAGCTCGTACCTTTGTAGTTACAAATGTCTACGGTCCACACAATATATTACCATAGTCGTTGTCGGCATGGGCTGGGGTTATGGCGTATAAATTCACCGACAAAGCGGTACTGTGATATTACTTAGATATTACTGCTCTTGCCTTTCCCCTTCCTACCCGCTTCTCGCCTTTGGATGACCTACCAATGTCAATTGCAGCCTTTTTTCTCAAAGGAGTTTGGTTGCCTCGGTAACGTCTATAGTTTTGAAACGGGTGTATAAGTGAGTCTCTTTTTTTTTTATGTGTGCACATTCAAGTTTCCGCATGGTCCAACTCTAAAAGTATCCCCTCGCAACAGACTAGACTGCCGATGAAGCGGAGATTGGGGTTTGAATCCCTGTTGGGTGTACTGAGAGGGGTTTTCCCTAAATTGTTTTCTACTCTCTCTTCACGCAAATTCAGATACACTTCCTCTAAATTAAATCTTACACACCCCCTAGCACACTATCATAATTAGAACATTTGCGTAAAGCCTGAAAGGGTTGTAAAACGCGATGCTAGTAAAATGTCCACATTACTACACCCTATCCCTATCTTGAACTAGTTCTATACCGTCTCCCTCAGTACACCATATCCTTATCTTGAGGTAGTTCTATCTAGTCAACCTCACTATAACTTATCCCTAGTTTGAGATAGTTCTATCCAGTCCACCTTATTTAACCTATACCTTTCAAGCCTATTCTAGTGTTTTCCTCCCGTCTGCGTTTTCTCTCTTCCCGTTGTTTTTTTTCCTTTTAGTTTTGCCAATCTTTACCTTGAACGTGATTCTAGTTTCTTCCATTCACGCTGCATGTCCTGCCCACCATAATATTCGATATTTTACTAGTCTAACAATGTCCGGTGATGAGTACAGTATATGCAGCGCATCTTTATGTAAACTCCTAAACTATACATTACCTTAATCCCCCTTGTTTCCCCAAGTACTTTGTTTTTTTAATCCTATAACTATCTTCTCGTCATGTAAGGTAAGAGAGCACGTTTTACAACCATAGAAAACAACCGGTTAAACCAATGTAAAGAGAATACAAAGGTGGTGGCATTGCTTACGTCATCCAGTACACAGCAGCTATATTTTAATATGAATACAACCACACATATATAAACATATTAGCTTAAATAATTAAATATATGATGTTAATTGGATATTGATTTTGATTTTAAAGGTTTATTTTATTTAAAGTTCTAAAATATTACCTAATTTTCTTAGCAAATTAGTTTGTCTTTCATATATCGTTTGTTTATATTAACGTGTGTGCTTGTGTAATGAGTGACGTCACACGCTCGTCTAATCGGATTTCTTTCCCCATCTGGCGCTATTTTCTATTCTCTCTACATTTGGTGAAACATAATAATTTAGCACCGCGTCTTACTACCCGTTCGGGCTATACGCTTTAAGTACTAATTACTCTAATGGATTAGGAAGTGGGAAGGTTGAATTAGAGGAAGTTAACCCGCATTTGCGTGGAGGGAGAGTGGAAAATCATTTAGGAAAAACCACCCCCAGTTCACCCGACCGAGATTCGAACCTCTATCTCCCCGTCCTCAGCAGTCGAGCTCAACACGACAAGCGCGTTAGCAAACTACGCCACCGAGGCGGGTTTGGTGAAACTATTAATTTATATATTCTGAGTTTTATATTTCTTGTGTTTTATTTAGGAGTGATGGTTATAAGCTTAGTATCACATTTCCTGTGCCATTACTGTGCCAAGAAAGTTTTCTGGCTACTAATGTGTTCAATTACTCTGCATTGTGAGTGGGTAAGAAACGGAGGAGGAAGGGACTGAGGAAGACAATAAGTTGTTTCCTCGTGACTCATACAGCAGGGTCGTGTGTCGTCAATTTGAAGAATGTTTGTACTAGGAAAGGGCGGGGTTCCCCTTCCCATTTTTGGCGGGAGGCCAGAGTCCCTCTTTACCCATTTGTCAGTGATCAACTAGCTGCTAATTCCTCTCCACCCTCTAGACTGGCTACTGTTTGATAGGCTCTTAAGGAGAGCGTCACGTTCATTAATAAAGAACATCTCCTTCTTCCCATTCCCTTACCCCCGCCTTACATCCCTACATGCTTCGGAAATTATCTCCATTTTACAAACTAACATTTCTCAACTTTTTAGTTTTTGGATATAAATTAGTTTTGTTTTACTATTTAAAAAAATTATCAAATTTTATACATCATGTTTAAAAAAAACACTTAAGTTTGTATGCAAATTTTTGGTTGTGATATCTCTCAAACGTGGATGCTGCATATTATATAGCTTGACGTATGAAACTAGTTTTGGTAACGTTTGCAACTGTCAGATAACATTCTTCATACTAGAATCCTACTATATTATGTCTTGTGTCTGAGAGGAACTCTTTAAATTGTTTAGTTTAAACACCCCAAGTGGTTTCATTTGGCAACATGCTAATCATATATGTACTGCGGGCTGGTGTTGAAAACTACTGCAGGCGTTTAGTTACAAACTGGCGTCCAAATCTTCCGTCGAACTGGACAGTTTTTACTGGTAGGGTTGGGTGGCTTTATGCAAGAGAGCTTGACTGGCCTACTATGCTCTGACTCGTGAGCCCAGGGCTGCCTTAGAATTCCATTAGAGTGCACTAATGGAGTTTACGTTGTTATCATTGCTGGAGATGACAGAAGGGAAAGAGTTTTAATTGGTTGATATGTTGCTGGTACGTTCGTATGCTTAATTCTCAAAGGAAAGGATTTTTAGGAAACACAAATAAAAAAAATTTGGCCCAAATTGATAACATTTTAATATTTTATTAGTATGATTTTATAGATCTATATAATAACTACCAAAAGTGGCAACTGCATGTCATATGACTTGACGTATGAATACACGAGGGTAGATCTAGTAATATTTTCTAGACTTCCAATAAGGCCATTTATATGAAACTTGCACTATATTTTGTATGAACTAAGCTAACAAATCATCTTTACAAGATTCCAGTGTAGGGAACGCTATAAAAAGGCAGTATTTCTGTAGTTTTTATAGCAAAACATATGTTTGGTCAATATAAATCAAACATGGCTTCAAAATGAGTTTAATTTTCTTGATGGGGTGTTGTTGAATATCTGTCAAGGTTTTCCTGTAAATTAATGACAACTTTTTTATCTTCATATAAAAAATTTCTCATCTAATTTTGCTATGCTCATGACAGGTGTTCAACAACTGTTGATATCGACATGTAAATAAAACTAAACTCTATGTTTGTACTGGAGCATTGTTTGATTTATTTTGATCAAAATAATGTTTTGGAATAGAAACGGCAAAAAAAAACTAACCTTTTCTCGCGTCCTGTACAAACCCACCTCAACGGACTCAAGGCGAAGGGCATACGGATTAACGACCCTTGAAAATGTCCAAATCCCGCTCTTGTCATTAATGCCTGACCAGGAAAAGGGTTGGAGGGGTTATAGGAGCTCAACGTCCGTGACATATTAAGCGGTTGGTAGCACGTAGCTGGTTTACCGAGGGTAGCTGGTCCGGACACTTCCTAAAGGTACCCTCTAGGTAGCTTAAGGGTAACGTCTCTTTATTTTTATACCCGACTACGTTAACCGTAGATCCACATGTTCACCGAAAAACAAGAGCATAATCTGTTTGATGAGTGACGCAATAATTAATATGTCAGTAAAAATGTATGTTTATCTTTGACGCTTTGCTATAGTATGATTTTGGTAGGAAGAACCGTAGAAGTTAGTTACTAGAGTTACTAAAACAATGTTAATATACTTATACATAAAGTCATTTCATCTGCAGATGTTACTATTGATATATATTATCAATATCTATAAAATAACACAAATAATATAGTAAAATATTACCAGAGTTGGCCGCAAAGAAATATGTTTGAATTTTCTCTACTGTTCTTCCAACCAAAATCAGGGTATACGTAAGCTAGAAACGTGTTACTAAAACTATTTTATTTACATACATGTATAACTAATTACACCGTTCCCCTACAGGGTAGGCAAGAAACTCTACATATAGCTAAAAAAAAAACTCCGTACTTAATCCATCCTCACAAACTTTATCCATATTTCCCCATACTTCCATACTCCCTTCACTTCAACACAATCCATACACATTAATGCATTCATTATATTTTATTCTTAAAACTCTTAATGTTTCTCTTTTTCATACATTCGCATACAGAATTTAACCATGTTTTACATTACCTTCTCCTTCCTTTTCATCCACACACTCTACCTTCAAATATTTGATTCATCACTTGATCCACACTCATCCTTTCAACATACCCAAACCAACGAAAGACGCGTCTTTCAGATTGATCTATTGGATTCCCTTTCAAACCACAATTCTTCAGCATCCATTATCGATTCGATCCATAGGAGTTTTCCCACATATATTGCTTAGATACCTCATTCCAACCCCATTCACCTTGCTCTTGTGTTTCTTGTGACCAACCCACGCTTCACATCCATAAACCATTGTTGGCGTTAACTATATATATATATATATATATATATATATATATATACTGCCATCTTTGCCTCTTTCGATACTACTTCATTCTCTGCAATAGTCCACATAGTCAATTTCACCATCTATACGAGCCACCCGCTTCGATGGTCGAATAGTCCAAGACGTCATTCTCGTAATAGACTAGACAACCGATGACGGGTAGATCAGGATTTAAATTCTGACCGGGTTTACTGAGGGTGTTTTTTTCCCCTAAATTGTTTCATCTAAATTAAAACTTTCTCGTCCTTAACACATTAGCGTACTTAGTAAAAATTTATTTATCCCGGATGGGTTGTAAGACATGGTGCTAATTAAATTTTATATATTAAGAGATTGATTCCTCAAGCTGTGTGGACATCGATAGAGGCACCATATATGCTAATACACACATTTAAAAAAAATTGAGAAATAAAAATTCTTAATTTAAAACTTATATATATTTGTCATTTCAGTAAGTCCAAATAAAGGGCTATTCAGATCTTCAGGTAAAAAATTAAACAGGTTGTAGGGATTGTCCAAACAAAGTGTGGTGTAAATTATGACTAAATCTTGATTCACACGCTCGCCGAAAAAAATAGAAAGCAGAATCTGCGCAGTAATTCACACAATTTAAGTTGACCCATGATGCATTGTAACGCTTTAAAACAGCTGATTATCAACAAATCTTATTTTCTAGTGGATAAACATATATTTTGTATAATTCTCCCTATGGATGTTTACAAATTATAAAG
This sequence comes from Timema shepardi, assembly GCA_902151425.1. Lineage (NCBI taxonomy): Eukaryota > Metazoa > Arthropoda > Insecta > Phasmatodea > Timematidae > Timema > Timema shepardi. The sequence continues at coordinate 795,403 of CABFVX010000002.1, read as the reverse complement.
CTGTGTCGTTGCACAATCCAATACATCGATAAACGCGCTTTCCATTAACGGGTTGTTTCAAATCTCCTCACAACGGCAAACGAAGCTGTCTGCTCGCTTCTGGCTGTAGAGAACATACGTTGACAAATACGCATGCGCACTGATTTAAGATGGTTGGTTCTGAGATTTGATTGGTTCTCCTGTGTCTAACATCTCGAGCAGAGTGGAAGAAGTAGAGAATAGTTCGACTTCAGCAGAACAGCTCGCGCCGATTAAGCGGAAATCTTGTGATTGGCTTAGAGCGTGTCACGTGACCAAGTTTCTGTTCTGTGCTAGTTTTTCGGCGGACGTGTGAATCCATAGTAACAGCAAACAACACAATGACACTCTGGCCTTATCGCCAGGTGAGGAAGTAACCGTGAGTGTGGCCTACCCCACAGGTGTATACAGCGCCAACTTATACCGTCTCGTAGCGCCGCCATTTGGCGTTACCATCCCCAAGTTCGTTACGCGGAGATACTTGCAAGCGTACAAAACCGAACGGGTAATATGACACGGTGCTAACAAAAAATGTATATATTTTCATCCAGAGATCTGAGTAATCATAGGCATTTAAAATGAATTTTCGATTTTTTTTTAAATCATAAGGTTTTATGAAGTAAAATAATACGGCTTTGTCCATTCTTTTTCATAAATTTTACTACTCTCTTTTTATAGGATGATCGCAAAATGAACACTGACAGTTCATAATTTTCCAAATATTTCTCTTTTGTAACCACACAAACATTCTTGTTTAAATTTATAAATATCTACTGTTCTATTTTTTTTAAATATTAATATACATTCATTTCTCATGTAGCCTATAGTATACGGGCAGTATAAATCAAATATTAGATGACTTGAAGGAAAGAATAAAATTCTGAGAGCTTAAGGGGGGAGGGGGGGAGGTGGCATTGGTGATCTAAGTTCACTGACAAAAGAAATGGACCTGTCGTGAGACAGAACACCTAAAAATAATTTCCATTTTCTTTATTAGATTGGGCTGTCCATCAGCCGTAAGACCTATAAGAGGCCAGCACTGAAAACTACACCACTACCATAAAAGCACGTATAATAACAAAATAAAAGAAACAATAATAGCTAAATAATTATAGTAATAATTTAATTAATTTAATAATTGATTACTATATAAAATAATTTCTTTAACTTCCGATCTGGAGCACAGGGCCGCAACAAATCTTCGCCCCCGCCCCCCTCCCCAGTGATTCTTGTTTAAGCTTCTGTGATAGGTTAATTTCAGGTGAAACGTGTTCTCAGCTCATCCACCTCATGGATTTCCACGAGATAGTAAGAAAGAGACCACAATTTTGCCGCCAAGTTATTTTCACATACCTCCCCCTACATGCCACAATCGACACGGGACCGATGGCTTAATTTCCTTTCCGAAGGAGGTTTTTTCTACGAATTTGACCTCGGCAGGGTTTGAGCTCACGAACATCCTGTTCTAGAGACGGGCACTTAACCCCAGATCACTGAGGTTGACGTGTATTTAAGTACAGATATTCATTTCTTCATTTCACGTGTTTTGTCATTTTTTGTTGTAATAATCCTATTTACAAAGCTATTCGAGTAATTAAAAAGAAAGAATATAATTTATTTCAGTATTTTATGTAAATCCTTTAAAATACCTTTTATTTTATTTTTAGCTCTTATTTTAAAAAGAACTAAACTTTGTTTCTTTATAAATAATACTCTGAGACAAAACGTTTTATATTGCTTTGTTTTATGACTTGTTTTGGTTTTCAAAGTCCATTTGTCATCCAAATTTATATAATGAAAGTTATGCAAATGTATTTACGGATCCACACCGCATTGACTTGGAGATGAGAATAAAAAAGGTCTTGGGGCATTATCTCAATATATTTTTTTGTTTCAATTTAAAAGTAAAGATGAATTAGTTCAGAGATGAAAAGAAACCGTAGTATTTCAAAATAATAAATATATTCATTATTGTAAGCAAAATATCCCTCACTTAAGGTGTATTTTTGTCATCGTGTTTTCAAATAAATGACTGTCTTTAATTGTATTTCTGTATGTATATATATATATAATTTAAGTCTGTCAATTATGCTTCTCCTTGGTTATTTATTATTATTTTAATTATTATTACTATTACATTTTGACACAACAGGAATCATTAGTTTCAGAAACATTAAATAATTAATGTTTATAAAAAAAACTTTCTTGAGAAGCAAAAATTGTTAAAGGGTTCGGCCATCCGGTGTTAAGACATCCAGGAATCCCGCGTTATATAAAAAGTGGTTTGTTATCTCAAAATATAGTTCACTATGAGACTGAGGTGAAAGGTATCATCAACACGAATCTCCTATAGAATTGCAAACGACAAAACACTTAAGTTTTATAATTTAAAAGAAATCTCATGAAAAGTTTAAATGAGCACATTTTAAACGTCGCGACGCGATGTTTTCAGACAAAGCTTGTACTTTGCATTGCTAGATGGCAGCACTGTTGGGACGGTTGACGACTGGCGCTGTGGTGGAAGTAATCATCCAGATTTCCAAGAAGGTTGCCGATATGCTCTGTTACGTTCAACAAATAGTATCTCCTTCTTACAAACTTTTGTTTCTTGATTTGCTAGCTTTACGCCAATTATATTACACCGTCTAGTTTTCATGCTGTTTCTTCACACTCCTTACTTGAAGATGTCACTTTTTTTATTATTACTGCGTCTTAATGCCTGTTTGGGTTACAAACGTATCACTTCGCTAACTTTGTTTCTTTCCTAGAGATGTTCTTGGTTCTACGATATGCGATACCATTTGCCCATTTGCATTTCCCGAAAGTAAATTATTTGAAATTTTGACCATTCTAGGAGGCTGTGAATAATGTATTTGTCGGGTGAATATTAAAATAATAATTAATGAGTTTTTTGCCACTAAAATTTAAGTTAACAGCATACTTAAAAATAAACTAAATTTTAATTTTTATACATAAATCCGTCAATCTCTATGGGGGCCGAATCTTCCCCATCCCCCCTAATCCCAAATTTATATGACCATGTTCTAGACGCAATAAATTAATGATAAGTGACCCACTGATTTTTGATATATAAGTCTGGGCGGAAAACAAAAACATTATCTAGAACACTTAAACTTTCAAACTAGTTTGAATGTCTGTCTGCCCACATAAACCGGGCCAACTTGTTTATAGACTAACTTTAAATGTAATGCATAAATTCCCCACTAAAATATAATAATACTTTTAAACGTGATATATTATTTGAAAAATAGAGTGGTACTAAAATACAATGGAAAACAATAAAAGAATAATTCACACTCATAAGTTACGTCATAGTGGAAACTTGTAAAGTACCTAGTCTTGATACCTTTCAGGGTAAATGGACTATGTGTCTTTTACTCGCTTTGCTCGTTGGGGGCTCTGCCTCCAAACCCCCACTGCGTTTTCTTTACAAGTGGATGTAAACACATGTAATTCCAGAGCTGTTTTTTTTATAGGTCTTACTGTTTAGCTACAAGAGACCTCCAAATAAAGGTCCACACCGACTTTAAAATTGCTCCGCCAGTTTGAATTTTTTTTTCGGGGATTATGAATTAAAATTTTCAACTTTTTGGAATTTTCCCGTCGGTTACAGACAAAATCTATAAGTTTGCCAAATTTCAAGTTTCTAGCTGGGGTTCGGGGCTCAATCCTCGGTCCCGGCACAGATTTATCCGATTACCAAACCCTTTCTTCACCTCTGACAAGACATCTTGTGAATGTGAGGAATGCCAGGCCACCACCGTGGTTCGGATTCCACGCTAAGCTGTAGGTCCTCCATTTCATCTCACAATCACCCTACCATTACACATTAGCGTAGGGGCGTATAACCCAAACGGGTATTAAGACGCGGTGATAATAATAATAATAATACAATTTATTAGTCCACGCGTTTGACAATTATAGTGCAGCAAACATCCCCATATAAAATATATAGACGATATGATATATGCTCAAGTTAAAACAGGATGCTATGCTCGTTCAATCGTTAATTCATTAAAAAAAATTCAATCTTCAAACATGCCTGGATATTATCTTAAAATAAAGAACCCAATTTTCTTTTATTAAAACACATTAGATTATTCGATTTGATTTAGTGAATAACAGCTAATGTTTTCCACTTTGGTAGTACCAGTGAAATTAAGAACGGTTTCTAAACTGGTTCCTATATTTCCGCTAGATATCGCGGCAACCATGATTCCAAGGCACCGACACCTTGTGAGTTGTGGTGACGAACGCTAGTAGTTCTAGCAACAAGTAGTTGGCCATGTTTTATAGCTCTTTTTGTTTATTCTAATGCTTGTTTTACCAAACAAATGGATTTCTGTTGCCCCAGTGTGTCTCGGTATTTAAAATTAATCCCCTCCAACGTGTGCTTAGTCGTGATAAAGATTGTTTAGAACTGTGACTGTATCCCGTTTTGAATTGGCGGGTATTTAGTAACGTGTGACCTTGTGGATTGTGTTGTAGGTTAGACAGCCCTATGACCGTTTACACGATATGTGTTTTAAATGGTGTGTTTGTGTGTGTCTTTTTTTTTGATAAGTTTTTTTTTATCAAATGTGATATCAGTGTGTAATTATGACAGTGATAATGGCTATTTTAATTTTTATCTTTGATTTAAGGTGTAGCAAGTAACACTATTGTCACGTCATTCGCAGATAAACCAGTGTAAATCGTATAGCCTAGAGTGATACATTCACGGAAGTTTAAATACAAATAGGTTAGAGCACTATAACTTAGTGTTTATAAGATTAACCGTATTAGCCTATATTATCTAACCTAAAAGCTATGAGGGAAAACCGCAGTGAATTTGAATTTTGACGGGTCAATTTTGATTGTTTAGATAAGTTATTGATTTTGTCTCAATTGTATTAGTGGTAAGGTAATTAATTATTTATCCTCACAAATATGTGATATTGAATAACATACGTTCTTAGTTCCTTTGGAAGTTAAATTTAAAATCTACCTGGCAACAATGTGTTTTTTATTTATTAATAGTAAACCTAGGCCCTAAACTATTTACTATTGTAATAATTCATTGTTGGGTTCTCTTTCCTAAATATAAGTTAAATTGGTGAGCCTAGATGTGATTTTTTTTACACTTTGTGTGCATAAGTTAGGCCCACAATTTTACTTTGATTCAAAGTCCAAACAAGTAACTTAACCACTCTAGGCCTATATCCTGTTATCTAAATCTTAGCATTTCAATGTTTTAATTGTTATAATCGAGGGATCTTAGTCGAAAGGTTGTTGATTATAATATGTTCTATGTTAAGGAATTGAGCTCCCCTGTTCTATTTAGGCTAATTTAAATTTGTAAACCAACATGGGCAAAGAGAATGAAGTTATGCCTGCCTCTTTTTTATGTTGCGCTATTACTAAATTAAATTTTTTTTTTTTTACTTTGAGGAAAGGTATACTGGTAAGCATTTTGTATCTTAACTTTACCTAATTACTAGAACTTATAGGCCTACATTGGTTCTTTATAAATTAATCTTTTTCTTAAAAAGCTTGATCGCATAGCCTACTTTTAACATCTCATCAGAATGTTAATCGACTTCTTTCAGTATTATTAGTCATAGGTTATGTACTAAAGATGATTTATGATGGTATTAGATAACTTTTATCTTATGCGTGTGTGATAGCTGGCTCTTTAATCTAAATATACAGAATGAGTCATGTTATTATTTAGGTTCAAGAGTAACCCTACTAATTCATGCAATTTTAAAATATTGATTTAAAATTTCTCTAGCTATTAATTTTTCTTGAATTACTTTTTTTAGACTCAATTGTTATTTTATTTATTAGGGGACTACTTTTTTTCTCTCAATAATATTAGAAATTACAAGCTATGACCTATGCACATATCAATCATTTCAAACAAAGCTGGGAGGATATGGGTCATATTTCTTTCTTTAGCGCTATTGGTGTTAATGGGGCAAATTGTCTGGAGATTTAATTGACAGTGCAAGCAAGAATATTTAATTTATTTTTGTATAATATGTGTTAAGTTGATTGGCTTAAAAGTTACCTCATAAGGGGGCTTAATTTAGTTAGTATACTTATTGGCCCAAATTCTACCTTCAAACTCATTAATTACAATTATCTTGGATGAAGACTATAGTATGCATGCCCTAAAACTTAATCATAATATTTGTAATAAAGTAGGCGTAGGCCCTACCCATTTTAAGTTAAACTCTGCTTATTCTATTAAAAACCATCCTCCTTTCTGTTTTTTAGCTTTACAATATTCAAATTTAAAATTTACTAAAGGGCAATCAAAAAGATTGTCCTAATTGAACTTTTCAATTGCCATAGGACAACTTTCAAAGGAACCCAGACACAATTGTTACATTACTAGCCCTAAAAAAAACCTACCATACTGGTTTATGATCAGTACAATTATATCGCCGAGTTATGTAGGTAACAATTAGTCTGCTCTTAATATGTTTCACGTAGGCCTTTTGTGTTAGAAATTCCATAAGTGTGTCATTATTCCAAAATAAAATTTTGTATGCCAAATTATTTATTGTTTTCCTGGATATGGATCTAATTTATTATTATTATTATTATTATTTACCTTCTAGAAGTGTTTCAAAGCCTACCTACTGTGAATTAGGATTTTAAATTGTGATAACGGTTGTGTATCGAAGAAATGCAATGTTGTATCAACATGAGGATTAAAGCAGTGATTCATTGGTGAAACAATTCCCACTCGTCTGTGTGTGGTGGCTGTTCTTGATGCAAAGTGTTTGGTGTCTGTATAGCCATAGAGGTTAAAAACATTTAAAAAAAAAATAGCAAAATGACAAGCAGAAGGAAACGACGTCAACCGGATGGTTTTATGAAAAAAGTGTCCTCTCTCTTCAATTTGGACACGGTAAGTAGTAGAGTTTCTATGCTGATGGGTTGGGAATTTAACTTCTGTCACTAACGAAAATATTGGATTAAAAATAAAAAGCAATATATTTTTAATTTGTATGAAATGTGATGTACGGTATCTTAATAACTTAAAAGGTAGGTAGGTACAGTAGCCCCGTGGCTTCTTTGGTGCTGACTGACAGCTCACAGCTGACTTCTGACAGTCAACATTTAGGTATATACCTAAATTTTGACTGTCAGAAGTGACAGCTGCTAAACACATGTGTTTGCAGATCATATGGTTCGGCGTAGGGATACATAATTTGGTCTAATAACTTTTCAAAGCCGTCAGCTGTGAGCTGTCAGTCAGCACCAAAGAATTCGTGGGGCTACTGTACCTATACCCATAGGTTGAAAATGTACTTCTTTCACTACCTTAACATTATTTCTTCTTTAAGCTTGGACCTAAGCATACCATGTTTTTTTATGCTTATACTGCCTAACATAAAGTAGGCCCAAAATTTATAAAATTAGGATATGGTTGGATTACATTACTTGCATGCTCCAATTTCCTCTAAAGTAAATTTATTCCTATCTCAAATAAACCCCGTACTTTATACTTGGGTGTAAATAAATACAAACCCAGCCGGGGTCGATTTATTTTTCTTGATCGACAAAAATCCGTAGCACAATTTCCTTTGCAAGGAAAGTAAAGCCGTTAGTCCCATGTGTATTGTTGCCTGTAAAATAACCCTGTAAGGTATGTGAAAATACCTTTCCCGGTAAAATTGGTAGGCCCTTTCACTCTCGCTCATAGAAATTCTCATGTGCTGATATAATCATTCGATTGATAAAGTGCATGTTAAATATGTAGGCCTACCTCAAATAGGCCCAAATACAAAAGCTAAAAAGTAAGGTATAATAATTAGAAATGTACCGACATTTGTGTGGAAAAAGACTGAGAAATCATTTAGGAAAAACACCTTCAGTACTATCAATCAGCTTTCGAATCTCAATTTTTCTGTCATGCAGCGCAGTCTATTGCGAGAGTGATGCCATTTACAAGGAGTCGGCAACCATTTTGGGCCCAGATTGACTTATAAACCTTTCATATTTCCAGAGATCACCCATAGTTTATCGTTATTCTTGTGTTTTTTTTCGTCCATAACTACATCTTATATCAATTTGCTAAATTCATTTTTGTCTCAAGTACTTAATGTCTCCAGTTTTATAAAAGAAAAAAAATTAATATATCAAAATTTTCTTATAACATTAGGGTCTACCGATGATGACTGGCCAAGAATATATTAGTCACACTCAAATATTATTTGAAAGAAGGTATTTAATCTATAGGAGAGCTTCATGGTAGGAATTGTTTTCTGAAAGGCCTTTTTCCCTACCAAAAATCTATTATATAGTAGGATATTGGTAGGAAAAAAGACCTTTCAGAGAGTAATTCCTACCGTGAATGGAATATATATCTACAAAGATAGATTCTTAATGATGAAATAGTTTTCTTATGGGGTCGACTAGTTGATGTTACCAACCAGTTGCCGATATTTGGTTTGGCTTAGACCCTACAACCAACGAAGAGAATCTTAGGCATACTGTGTAAGTGCGTTTTGAAAGTTTGCTTTGTTCATAAAATAGCCGAATATACCTAACTCACAACCTATATTATAAATAGATGAGAAATTAAATATCAGAAAGTTTGATTTAGGGAGCTATAAATTAAATACTCAATTTTTAGAGTTTCTATACATATTTGTGGATATGGGTAAAAGCAAAAATAACCCGCACATTGGCCAATATAGGCCCTAATTATGTTTAAAAATAAAGCTATACAATTTGTATTGAGAACAGAACTCGTGGATCATTTCTTGATTCAGTGTTTTATTTTGTCGAAAACTACACGTTACTCATTTATTGTGAGTACTTTCCTGTTCATTGATTTTTATAAAACACATTCATATTTGATTTGAACATTCTGTGAAAATGTATTCAATATTTTCATGACAATTTTTAATTATCAACATTTGTTGAAGCATAATAATTAACATTTTATTTTTTAAATTGTCTCTAGTAATTGGTAGGCATTCATTGTTCTTTGTCATTGTTTCTTTTTCTGTATATGCTATTGTTGGAACAGTTGTATTTAGTCCAAAACAAGGGCAAAGCTGGAATATCAAATCCCAGACCAATGATTTAATGAAAGTAACAAGTCAAATTGCATGATTAGATAACCACTCACAGATAACTTAAGTTGGCTGGCATTCTTTGATAAGAAAACCAGGTTGTAAGCCTAAAGTTTAATAGGCAAAAAACTTTATAATCTATAACCCATATTGATGGACACGTGGAATAGCCCGTTGAGTCTGGCATGCCCGTGAAGGTAGGTCGGGGTTTTGAATACCTTGAAGGCCTTTTTTTTTCTCTACCAAAATACTACCATAGCTACATCTGGATTCTGCTACAAAACAATGGCTTCCAAACTGGGCTTTCTACCAAATGTCGGACATAGTTAAAGACACTTGCATGCAATGGATGGACGCAACACCCACGATCAAATTTATTTCGGCCGTCCTATAGGCCTACGCCATCTTTTTCTAAGAGAAAGTATTGCTTTTTCTATCGCCTTTTGTTTGGCCAGACTCTGTGGACTAGTGTACATACACGATCGTCACAAGAGTAGTTTTAAAAGAACATGCTCTTGAAAGCGATGGTTTTAGAATCGTCAGAAAGGGGAAGGGGGGCTAAAGTGGAACATGCTTGACCTTATATGGTAGAGAGCGTGGGTCGGGTCGTTGACATGGTCTTCCCAAAACTTGCAACAGTTGCTTCTTGCTCGCCAGCCGGTCTTGGTCGGGCTTCGTTCCTCTATCGCCGTATGCTCCGACTATAGTGGGATCGCGGTAGGAACGAGTTTAAACAATCCGGTATTCATGAGTAGAGCTACAGTAGCCCCACGGCTTCTTTGGTGCTGACTCGCAGCTGACGGCTTTGTAAAGTTACCAGACCAAATTATGTATCCCTACGTCGAACCATATGATCTGCAAAAAACATGTGTTTAGCAGATGTCACTTCTAACAGTCAAAATTTAGGTATATACCTAAATGTTGACTGTCAGAAGTCAGCTGTCAGTCAGTACCAAAGAAGCCATGGGGCTACTGTATGTACCTATACTTCATTCACGGGAGGAGTTTACCTCTGAAAGGTCTTTTTTCTTACCAATATCCTACTATATAATAGATTTCTGGTAGGGAAAAAAGTCCTTTCCCAGGTAAACTCCTACCGTGAACGAACAATAAATGTTGACTGTCAGACGTTAGCTGTGAGTTGTCAGTCAGCACCAATGAAGCCATGGGGCTAATGTATATACCTAAATGTTGACAATCAGAAGTCAGTTGTGAGCTGTCAGTCAGCACCAAAGAAGCATTGGGGCTACTGTAGAAAAGTTACTACACCTCATATTATCTCTAAGGGAAGCGGCCCTGTGGTGTAGTGGTCATTGCAACTGGCTATGAACCTAGGGTCCCGTGTTAGATTCCCAGCTTATACCTCGGGTATTTTACACGAAAGAGGAATTATCCCAACGGTCGCCAGTGTTTGGTTAGTTAGGCTTAAGTTAGGTTTAAGTATTTCCACTGGTTCCACACCCTTATACTCACTATCACCATCATCTCCTCTCATCGGGACATGGAAAGGATGTATACTCCATTCACGGTAGGAATTGATCTCTGAAAGATCTTTTTTCTTACCAATATCCTACTATATAATAGATTTCTGGTAGGGAAAAAGACCTTTCAGAAAACAACTTCTATGGTGAACGGACTTTACGATTAGTACAATCGGGCGTCCCCTGGGCAACGGTACATTAGTACTGGCAAATCTCTCCACTATTGGGCGACGGACGATTGATGCACAATATTGTTTGTTAACTCTTGAGGGAACTGCATGGTTACTTATTGGGAAACAGCGTTGTCTTTCTCGTGTATTCGTGCACTGGTCAATCTTTCCTTAAATATTTAAATTTCGCAATTTGCTGGTTTGTTGATGTCGCCTTTAATGGGTTTCTTATAGCCTGATTTTGGTTGGAAGAACGTTAGAGAAATCTCAAACATATTTATTTGAGATCAACATTGATAACATTTTACTTTATTATTTGTGTTATTTTATAGGTATTGATAACATCTCTCAAAATCGACAACTGCACATAACACGACTTGTTGAATAAATATATTTAAATTGTTTTATCAACTTTAGTAACTAGCTTCTGAGGCTGTTCTTAACAAAATAAGGATATACCTCAGAACACCCTCTATCGAAATAACTGAAAGCGAGGAGAGTTGACATCTTTTAAAGGAGATTAATAATTATTTTCTCCATAAAAGGGATATTTGGCTTAGAATTATATCTACTCTGTCCCGGCATAGATTTATCTGATCGCCAAACCCTTCCTTCACCCCTGACATGTATTGATCACAACTTTGAATTTGTGGAACGCCAGGCCTCCGCCGTGGTTCGGATCCCACGTTAAACTCTAGGTCCTCCATTTCATCTCACTATCACCCTACCATTACACATTAGCGTGAGTGCGTATAACCCGTACGGGTAGTAAGACTCGAAGCTAATAATATATAATTATATCTATTTTCACGTATTCATACGTCAATTTATGAGAGTTGCAGCTGTATGTTGATCTGTAATATCAATACCTATAAAATAACAATAGTATCGTACAGGAATGTACAGCCAATAATTAAATAATATTATAAACTTAGTTAAATGTGGAGAATAAGGGTTTTTATGTTCCTCGCTCTAAACCTACGTTCTTCATGCGATCCTACTATATTTATTTTAGTTGTGCATTCCCTTGGCGCGTTCAACGTTCCAACGTATTTTCTCTTCACCTGCAGGTTTCAAGGTCGTGTCAAAACATGTTCGCGCTAAGGTTAGCGTAATTCTGTGGTTTATTTGATAAGGGCCTTAACAAACCTTTTTTAGAATTATTTTTGGTTGGGGGTTTGGGGCTTGCCATAATGGATCAAATCTCCGGCAGCAAATTGAACTTTTTTATTTTATTTAGAATCGCGTCTTACTATCCGTTTGGGCTTTAGGCATTGTGTAGCCTGCTAATTGTACACTAAATGTGTTAGAAATGAAGGAGGTTGAATTTAGAGGAAGTGTACTAGTATTTGTATGAAAGGAGAGTGGTGAACCACTTAGGAATAGTCACCCTCTTTACACACTCGACTAGGATTCAAACCCCGATCTCCCCGTCCTCGGCAGTCTAGTCTATTCTAGTCCAGTGTTTCACATCATGGGTAAAACCGACCTTCTCCAGGGAAGTTTTTTGTTTGCTGTAGAGGGGAGGGTGTATAATCTTTAAGGCAGTGTAAAAAGGTGGCGTTAATGTTTTTATTGAGATTACACAAATAATTTTATGTTAATAACAACCAAAAAAATATTTAACAAAAAGGTCTTAAATTTATGTTAATATTTACGTTATTCTGGCAAAACTTTTAATTGCTTATTTTTATCAACATTTAGCATACGTTTTTTTGTATAAATAACTCCCCTCGGTGGCGTGGTTAATTTAACAAACGCACTTGTTTCGTGTTGAGCTAGACTGCCGAGGACGTGGAGATCGGGGTTTGAATCTCGTTCGGCTGAACTGTGGCTGGTTTTTCTAAATGGTTTTTCACTCTACTTCCACGCAAATAATGCGGGTTCACTTCCTATATATTCAACCTTCCCAATTCCTAACCTATTAGAGTAATTAGTAATCAAGCGTATAACCCGAATGGGTAGTAAGACGCGGTGCTAAGTATTATCATTTTTAACGTAGGCCTACGTGCTCTAATCAAAAGGATTTTAAGATATGCCACGAGAAAAGTAGCCTACAGTAGCCACATGGCTTCTTTGGTGCTGACTGACAGCTTTGAAAAGTTACTAGACCAAATTATGTATCCCTACACCGAACCATATGATCTGCAAAACCATATGTTTAGCAGCTGTCACTTCTGACAGTCAAAATTCAGGTATATACCTAAATGTTGACTGTCAGACGTCAGCTGTGAGCTGTCAGTCAGCACCAAAGAAGTCATGTGGCCACTGTACTTATTCTTATTTATAATAGGTTAATTATTTATTAGAAATAATTAAATATGAATGTACAATGTAACATGAATTTAAGGTTACAATCGCTGATTTCGGCAAGCTCATTAGGGCTTACAGTTAAATTTTTGCGCTGGATGGGGGTAAGGGAGGGCATATTCCAAATCCTCAGAAGTGAGCGCTAGGCTATAAAGGGTTGGGAACCACTCCCTTAGACCACGCGTCCGCCGAAGCGGGAATCCCTCTATTGAAGCCATTTTTAATTGTTCTGTAAAATATAATATGGTTTGTTACGGTAATGAATTTTATGACTTCTCTTCACTATGATCTTGGATTTGTTGAGAAATTAAAAAATACAACAATTTTATTTGTAAGGGGAGGTAAGTTGAAAATTCAAACTTTTAGTTCAACACTAAAATCCGTGCCGCTGGGCGTTGGCCTACGAGCAGAAATTACTGTGCAGTGCACTTGATGGCTTTCCTGCTTTGGATGACGTCGTACACGGAAGTGGACCGCATAGCGTTGTATTACTCATTCAGTAGCACATTGACCATGCACAGGGCTCGAGATCCATTTGGGCTGATGAATTATTTATTTGGAGCAAACTATTTAAGGAGCTAATGTTTTTTTTAATGTTTAGTTTAATTTTATCTCAGTGTTAATTACTACCTGTATTTTAATATTGCGTGGATGACCACAGTATACCTTGATTGTAATACAGATGGACATTTGGAGCACTTTTTTTAAAAAAAAAATACTAAAATTTTGGTCAACAACTTTGATTACATTATGTTTTTATTGTCATTTTATAGACTGGTATTGATAATATATCAAAAGTGACAGCTGCACATCGTGGGAAAGCGCTAAAACTTGGATTCAAGTTCAAAGCAATCATTATTACGTATTTTTGAGTTGACGAAATAAAACGATAAAAGTATTTATACGCGAGGTCAAAGACTTTCACAAAATCTTATTATTATTTGTATTTAAAAACGAAATTCATGTTTTCTAGGCAAGATTCCGTTTGTTCGTTAACATGCAAATAATTTTAGCGACCATGTTGATTTCGATTGAGTTAAAATTAATTTAGTAGCGGTCAAGGTCAAATTTACGCAGCCTTTACAATGTATGTCAGCAAATATCAAAGACTAGTATATATATATATATATATAAACAAACAGTGGACTCACAAAAATCGACCGTTATTTTATTTTATTCTATGCTGACTTGAAAATAATATACCCAAAACCCAAGCGTTTATTGTATTCCGTTTCAAATCTAATGGTAAAACATTTATTATGTAACTTATTTATTTTGATAGTTTAAAGGTAATCGTGAACTATTTTATTAATTGGGTTATTAATCAGACGTTATTTTTATTCCCTTTTCAGACAAAAAAAAATCGATATATCGAATTATTAGTTTTCGGTTTTTTGCTATTCTTATCTTTGGTTGTTTGTGATCTTTGCAATCCCTGGAGTTTCTAGCTTCATTTTTGATTTCATTGTATGTATGTTTGTTATTGTGAGTTAGAATATTTTATAATCCTTCATTTTATGGTTTGATTTTATATTATATTCGTAAAAAATATAATGTGTAAATAAGTGTCGTGATTTTTCCCGGAATTATAAAATCATTTTAACGCGAAATTTTTGTTTATTTGAGAATTTTTGTGGGCGAAACTCTATTTTTTTATGAAGAAATTTCAAATATTTATTTACCATAATATAGGATATCTACCTATAACACAACACTAATAATATAAACTTGTAACTCTTTAAGTTATCATTATCTACCATAAAAAAGTTTTTATTTCTTTAAACTGTCCATCCTGTGAAAATTAGGCTGTGGTACCTAGCTGTCATAATAATTATTAGTTTCATTTGTAAGAAAATTGCTGTTTAAATAGACCTACTAAAGTTCTAGTAATGAACACTATGAAAGCCAGTCAATATTTGACAGTTACAAACAACTAGGCCACTGACACTACTTTCATATAGCTCACACGCCAAGTCACGTGATTTTTATCTGTCACTTTTGTTAGAGAGTTATCATACCGATAAAATGACGCCAATTATTTAATAAAATACTATCAAGGTTGACAGCAAATGTATTTTTGAAAATTTGTCCTTTCCTCTCTATTCTTACTGTAGTTAGGGGTGACCTGGTGGTCTAGGGGTAAGGTGTCAAACTTCTATGCTGGTGGCCGGGGTTCAATCCTCGGTCCCGGCACATATTTTTCTGATTACCAAACCCTTCCTTCACCTCTGACAAGACATCTTGTGAATGTGGGGAATGCCAGGCCTCCACCGTGGTTCGGATTCCACGTTAAACTGTAGGTCCTCCATTTCATCTCACAATCACCCTACCATTACACATTAGCGTAAGTGCGTACAACCCGAACGGGTAGTAAGACGCGCTAATAATAATAATGTAGTTGGGGGTGAAAGAGTGACGCTGATTTCAAATTTTAAACTACTCTTTTTAGTATCTCTTAGCGCCATATTTTTTACTTGCTTTTAGCAATCTATGAAAAGAATGGAGTGTATAGGTTTCGCATCTGAAACAGGCCCATGCATTTAGTATAACACCGACCTTGAAACTTATTCAATCTTACTATGAAACTGGCTCCTAGCTATATCATATAAAATAAACCAGCTGTTACCAAACTTTGGTACACGTACAGTAGCTCCATGGCTTCTTTGGTGCTGAGTGACAGCTCACAGCTGACTTCTGACAGTCAACAATTAGCTATATACCTAAATTTTGACCGTCAGAAGTGACAGCTGCTAAACACATGTTTTTTTGCAGATCATTTGGCTTGGCGTAGGGATACATAATTTGGTCTGGTAACTTTTCAAAGCTTTTAGCTGTCAGTCGGCACCAAAGAAGCCATGAGGCTACAGTGCCACTAGTGGTACGTGCAATAATTATTCCCGATGGTACTCCGTGAGAAGCCAAACAAAACTACTCATAGCGAATTAAAGTCGGAAAATGATGGGTCCCATCAAATCATATAAATATATAACAACCAAGTCAAGCTATTAGTATGAAACATTTAAACAGTGGTTCGAGAGATGGTAACACTGATTCAACCTCAAATAGCCGGTGGAGCCACCCAGTCAGTGATTAATTTTCCCCTGGGTAGCATTAAAAATATACCAAAATAGAAAATATTCAGCTTTTTCTTGGTGGCACTTAAACTTACTGAAATTGTTGGGGTGGCACGCCATTCAAAACGTTGGGAAACCGCTGCTATAAACATTTTGAAAATTTAAAGGTATGTTAAAATATGGTATAGATATATTTTTTCTATGATAATTTAAAATTTTAAATATAGGTATCGATTCATCGGGTCCACTCTGTAGATTGTTAAGTTTTTAATTCATGTAACTGACTTAACTAAGTACCATACTCTAATCTTGTTCGTTAAAGTGCGTGCTAAATCCCAAAATAAACACGCCGACTTGTTTCTAAGTAGTAAGTAGCTTCCGGGTACGTAGGTCCTAATTTAACATGAGGTGTATATAAGCTTTTCTCGTGGCGCTGTGCATAATTTAAATCTGGAAATTAGAGAATCGCTCACACATAGTCGAATATGATCGCGGTATTTCGACTCGCATTTAAGATTCAGCGGGAGTTGGCTTATAAACAACGTTTTAGTTGGCAATTCTGCCACAGTACTTAGAAGCACTAGTAGGTATTACTGTTATTGTGGATTTATTGTCGATTAGGGTAAGGCATGATAAATATCAACATCAAAGCAAACGGCAAGGAATAAGGAAAGGAAAACAGCCAACACCGTCCGTTAAGGATCATTTCGTGGAAATATTTTAATCAAAAAATATCAACAACCGTTAGCTTGCAATAACTTTATGTGGGTAAAGTTTAGCATAAAAGAATCTTTAAGCGTCCACTTGAGTACACTACATAGCAGAACCAGGCGAGCCAGAAATCTATAAATTTTGCTAAATACTTCATTAAAATTAATTATCAGTTGCTAAAGCCCGCAAAGAGGAAAGTTGACCCGCTTCGATGACCGCATGGTATAACGCGCTACTCTCGCAGTAGACTAGACTGCCGATGACGGGGAGATCGAGGTTCGAATCACGGTCAGGTGTAGGTCTACTGAGGGTGATTTTCTTTTTTTCAATATTTTTTTCCGCGTACCTCCACGCAAATACGGGTATGCAGTATATTTGACTTGAGAAGCACCTAAAGGTTTTGTTTTTCTTTACCTAAGTTTAACTAAGATATATGACACTTAAATAGTATTATGTGGAAATAATAATAATAAAATAACGAAAATAATATAGAAAATAACCACTTTGTTGCGGTAAACATTGATAGCGAACTAAAATGCCTATCTTATTAGTGTTTTTTCATAGGTATTGATAATATACATCAAAAGCGACGGATTCGGATAGGAAATTTGTGTTTAGTTGTGTGGCAAGAATAACCTTACTAGAAGTTACTAGATCTACTTTCACGTTGTGGGGAATGCCAGGCCTCCACCTTTGGTTCGGATTCCACGTTAAACTGTAGGTCCTCCATTTCATCTCACAATCACCCTACCATTACACATTAGCGTAAGTGCGTATTATAATACCCGAACGGTTAGTAAGACGCGGTGCTAATAATACTTTCACGTATCCATGCGTCAAGTCAAGTGCGCTGCAGTATATACTTTTGATTGATATATCAATTCCTTTACAATAACAAATGTAGGCCTCGTAGATTGCCATCATTGTTTGTGATTTTTAAGAGGCTCTTCCTATGTAATTTGGAATGTACAAATAGTTGTAACATGTCTGTGTTGTTGCCTATGAGCTCTACACTATTAAGGAATTATACTTAAGTATTTTAATTACAAACATTCTTATTTTATAAACGTTAAACCTACTTGTGTTTAAAACCATCAAATACCAAATGATTTTAATCGTCGGATAATTCGGAAGCCTATTTTTGTCAACTTGAGATGGGAGAATTTATCCATTAAGCCTCTTCCTTTTAGCGGCGTTTACTCTTTGAAATAGCGTTTAATGAAACGCAACATAAACTTTCGTTTTGGTTAGCGAGGGGTGCGCGCCAGGTAAGGCGAAATTGCCCAGGGGTGTCCAAACTGCCGGAATTTGGCTGAATATTCGATAACCTACAGTGATTTTACATAGAAAGGGTGTTCAGGAAAATACCACTTTTTGTGGCAAGAATTTACTACATTTAACTAGTATTTTACTAGTATAATTTTTATAGGTATTTTTTTTATTATTTAGCACCGCGTCTTACTACCCAGCCGGGTTATACGCTTAAGTACTAATTACGCTAATGGATTAGGAATTGGGAAGGTTGAATTTAGAGGAAGTGAACTCACATTTGCGTGAAGGGAGAGTGGGAAACCATTGAGGAAAAACCACACCCCAGTTCACCCGACTATTCGAACCTCGATCTCCCCGTCCTCGGTGGTCTAGCTCAACACGACTGGTGCGTTAGCCGACTACGTCACCGCGGAGGGTTTTATAGGTATTGATAATATCTTTCAATAGTTACAGCTCAGTCGGTGGCGTGTCTGCTTCCTGAACTAAGATTCCCTGGTTTGATTCCCGGTATGATCGAAATATCGTTGATGATATTTGGGTTTCCCCTTTCACAATGATTTAAGTTAACGTAAGAGGGGGGCTGGGTGTTGTCGGTTCTAGATTTAAGTATGTTTATAAGTCGTTTGCTGATATAATCTGTAGATTCTGAAAATATTCTTTAAATACTTTTAAATAAAAGTTACAGCTTCAGATCACATGACTTGACGTATTAATACGTGAGAGAAAGTAGATCTCATAACTTTTCTGGCTGTCCGATAAGATTCTTCCTATGAAAATTGGACTGTACCAAGGTGTGTGTATAATACATTCACGACCTAAGTTTACTTAGATGATAACTCAACATGTTACTAGAAGTAGTCCCTAATATATCACTACGCCAACAGCTGACATCTTTCACTTTGGATAATTGTAATGAAAACGTATGGTAATGTATGAATTTAATAGTTAACCACAGTAGTTTAGGCCAATATTATTTATGTATTTATTTGAGGACACAAAGTCTATTTATAGTTTTATTCCACTTAAAAAAAATTATTACTCACATCACTTTCACAAAAGGTCTAACTAACATAGCTTTAATATGGCGATCGACGAATTTAAACGATGTGGTTGAACGTGACGGAAACTAGCTATTTACAATACGATAAAATAATCATAAAATAATTTATTATCTATATAAAAAATTATTAGTATTTTCTCTTTTCCAAGTAAATACGATGCCTGTATTAAAAGGTATTAATGTATGCACTATATTATGCATCATAGATAACATTCCAAAACGGAGAATAAGTACTTTTAATTATGTTTAAATTATTGTTTCGGATTGGGCAAAAAGAAATGACTAAAAGTTACGAAATAGTGTAAGAAAACTTAAGTTTACGTTATTTTTAATGTAAAATATATTATGTAATTAAACAACTTAACATCAATAACACAACAGTGATCTTTTACAAGTGTTGGCAACCCAAAACCTAAACATATGATTGTTGAACTGTCATCCAGGTAAAAACCTATCATGAACAGACTCAACTATAATAGTTTAACTGGGATAGTTAGAGTTCGAAGTTGAAACGAATGCACAGTTCGTTTCACATTCCCACTATATACAGGATGTTCAAAAAATCAGAACTTTAGGATCTTGTAGAATCGTACTCAAGACTTAAGTCTCTGTTCTGGTCTCAAAACTTTCGAGTAGTTTTTTTAAATTCATGTAAAGAAAACGGCAAAAGGAGCGGTTGGAGGGGAAAATTACACCCCTGGTAACTCCGTCATTTGGCCATCCCTGTCTGGGTCCTCCCTCTACAACTTTTTTCGAGGGGGTGAATTAGACAAACGAGGTATTTTTTTTTCTAAAGCGGCTTTAAATTACCTTTGTTTAACAAAGAAAATAATTGGCGTGGAGAAAAGGGAAGGGCTAAAGGGGTAGTTTTTTTTTAATGCTTGGAGTGTGCTTAAGAGCGCTTTATGGTTCAGTTGAAAACATTCGCCGCAAATAGGGAAATGATAATGCAGGACACAGTAAGAGTTTGATTTTAATGACTTTTAAGAACATGGTGGTGAGGGAGATAAGGAAGCATTGTTATAAATACATTCTGCTAATTCTTACATAAAAAGGTGACCTGGTGGTCTAGGGGTAAGGTGTCAGACTTCTATGCTGGCGGCCGGTGTTCAATCCTCGGTCCCGGCAAAGATTTATCTGATTACCAAACCCTTCCTTCACCTCTGACAATACATCTTGTGAATGTGGGGAATGCCAGGCCTCCACCGTGGTTCGGATTCCACGTTAAACTGTAGGTCCTCCATTTCATCTCACAATCACCCTACCATTACACATTAGCGTAAGTGCGTATAACCCGAACGGGTAGTAAGACGCGGTGCTAATAATAATGTACATAAAAGTTTTTCTTTGAAAAGTAAAATCATAGTCTCCATGTGGTGAATATTAGTGGCGTGATCTATTTAAGATAAGAATAATTGACGAGATTTAAGGATTAATGTTCCAATATTCGCTTGGAGGAAAAGAAAATGAGAAACGGTATTTCGGCAACAACAACAAAAAACACCTCTTGGGTGCGTCAAGCTGAGATTCTGGCTCAAGATCAAGTTCGTTAGAGCACAATTATCGGTAACTCTAAACATTTACCAGATTGGTTAGTTTTAAAAGCATGGACCCATTGTAGATTACGGTATCTAATAGATACTGGGTCCGACACTTTAGCTCAGTCGGTGGAGTGTCTCTTTAATAAACTACGGGTCCTTAGCTTGAATCCTGACATGGCCGAAAAATGTATCATTGGTGAAATGTGAGTTTACCCTTTCACAGTGATGAATTAACAGTCGGGGGATGGATGTTGTGTCTGTTGTAGAGTTAAGTTGGTTTACAAGTCGTGTGCTGATATTATTATCACCGCGTATTACTACCCGTTCGGGTTATACGCACTTACGCTAATGTGTAATGGTAGGGTGATTGTGAGATGAAATGGAGGACCTACAGTTTAACGTGGAATCCGAACCACGGTGGAGGCCTGGCATTCCCCACATTCACAAGATGTCTTGTCAGAGGTGAAGGAAGGGTTTGGTAATCAGATAAATCT
>CABFVX010000002.1:749882-773884 GCA_902151425.1 Timema shepardi | reverse complement strand
GGGGGGCAACGACAAGACCAGTATTTCCGCTTCATGAACTTGGCGACGCCAAACTACTGAGCTACGAGTCTTCAAAGTTGGTGCTGCACCTGAGGGGTAGGCAACGCAGCAATCTTCAGCACACCACAAGTAAAGTGTGATGTAAATTATGAGTTATGACTAACCTAGTAACAGACTTAATTGAATTTCCTGACAACAGATTATTTTAAAGCTATATAGCTGTATGCCCTGACAAGCGTAGCGTAGTGTTAGATATGTCAGCATGTCTTGCCTATTTCCAGTGGCGTATTCTTAAGAAAATTACTAGATAAGCTGTACTATAAAAGTTTCAGGAGAGATTGAAGGGCCGAGGACCCTCAACCACCGTTGTCCAAGAACAAGGGATTATTTCAAGGTGTGTGTGTGTGGCTATAGAACAGTGGTTCTCGAACACTTATTATTTTTCCTTAACGGTATGCTATCTTAGGAAATGTTGAGGCCTTCCCTACTCCCATATCTCTTTTTTATTCATAACGATGATAGTAACTCCATGTCAGCCCGCATTCAGGCTATACCTACCGAGCTGCTACCAAACTATTTAGCGAATTAGTGCCACCTCTTGCGGATAGAGGGTGTCATGTGGTCAGCACAACGACGACTCCAGCCATTTAACTCGGTTTCTATACTGTATTCGAGTAGCCCCTCATTTATCCACACCAGGCTGTCTCTAACACGTTCCAGACACACTGCTTCCCAGATAATCTGGAGAAATTCAGAAAACCTGGAAGCGCCGGGAATCGAACCCGGGACCTCCGGTTCCGTAGTCAGAACCTATGACCACTAGACCACAAAGGCGGCCCTCAAATTGTAATGATATCTACCTGGTTAGAAATTTAAGCAAATATTAATGTCAGGGTTAAGAGTGGTATGGGCACATTTCTGAATGCATAAGAGAGGCATATCTTATTCAATTAGCCTAGTGTAGTTAAAGCACACAATTAGCAACACTCAAAGCAAACATTCATAAGAGTAAAATTTACACATATCTTTTGCTGTAAGCACTGGTGCACCCAAGGGGGAGAGGGGCAAATAGGGTATTTGACCCCCCTCCCCAATATCACAAATAATTTTAGTAGGAATTTAAATAATATGAAGTATAACTAAAATATTTAGCATTGAAGATGTGTCTAATGTGTAGGCTACATTTTAAAGCCAGAATTCAGGCTTAAGGTGCGGCAGAATGGAGCGCGAGTAATTTTACAGTTTTTATAGCATTACATTTTTTTGACCAAAATAAATCAAATATTTCTCCAGTAGCAACATAGAGTTTAGTTTCCTGCACATTCTAATATCAACAGATCTTGAATATCTGTCTAGGGTGTACTGGAATGTTGTCAAAACTTTTTAAATAAAGAGAAAAGGTTTTGACAAAATTCTAGGACACCCTTGACAGATATTCAAGATCTGTTGATATTAGCATGTGCAGGAAACTAAACTCTATGTTGCTACTGGAGAAATATTTGATTTATTTTGGCCAAACTTTTCAATTCTGTAAAAACTGTAAAAATACTCGCGTTCCCTTCGACCGCACCTTAAGCCTAATATTCAAAAGGTTTACCGTTACACACAAAATTAACAATGGAAAAAAAAACATGCAAATAATAGCTTCGATACCCTTTGCATTATTTAAATCTATTAATTACTATAAAACTATTCCAAATAATTTCGAAAAGTATTTAATATTCATAAATATTCTCGGCCTTCAGGGCTTAGGAGGTTGTGCAACCCCAAACCCGCTCTCTCCATCAAAATGTCGTTCTTGCTACAGCCTTGATTGAATGCCTCCCCCAAAGTAAATGGTTGGGTGCGCCACTGATTAAGTAAATTATATGAAAATATATTTTATTTTACCTTTTCCTTCTAAATCGTCTTGAAATAGTGAAATTACACTCCTGCCTTTTGGGATTCTTTGATGTATAATTATATAAAATCACAATGACTAATAAGTCATTAATGTAAAACAAAAACTAAAAGAATACTATTAAAACTCCACGATCCTTTCTACTAAAGGAAAACCAGAATTACCGTCAACTACGGTTAAGGTAACCTCGTCAACCCCGCCCCCCTCCCCCTTCTCCACACTACCAGTGCTGAAATACCTAAATTTGGAAGAATGGTTAAATGTGTTTGCCAAATACATAATAATAGATGTGACTAGAATGCTGAAATGCCTAAATTTAAAAGAATGGTTAAATGTGTTTGCCAAATACATGATAATACATTTGACTAGAATGCCTAAACATAACTCAATCTATTTAATTAATGTATAATTTAAAGCTTGTTACGTAAATTAACTATTATTTTACAATTAATTTTGTATATATTTTATGTAGTTTTACTTAAACTATACTAAATTAGCTTAATAAATAAACATTGTGATCTTGAATCTTTTTTCAATAGTTGGCACAATGCTTAGCCTGCTACACATGGACAGCATGCCCTGGGGTGTAAAAACCCGAACCCGTTGGCCAATTCCTTATGGGCGAGTGGAAAGGAATGTGTTGCAACCCCCTAACCATTGGACAAGGTCATTAGAGCCTCCCTAGTTTGCCTTGCGATTTTCAAACAGCCGACCCTGAGTTCCCTATTGTTTTAAGTAGAGCCTTTGGAAGAGGAATTACTTAAAACTCAGTATTCCTGGAATATGGATTAATATTAGTTTTAAAATTAATAATCCATCCATTACATGTATACTTATTAACAATTTAAACATTAGTATTTAACAGTTAGCATAGACAACATTGAATTTAAAAAAACTAGTCCATATAATTATGGTTATGCGGCGCAGGACTAGCATACCCGGAGAATACGCCACTGCCTATTTCCCAGGTTCATACAAGGATAACTTTGATGTCTCGTAAAGCCCCCATTTGGCGTCGCTGACCCCAAGTTAATTACGTGAAAATACTTGTCACCAGCTACAACCTAATTTTTTACTTGGATGGGTGAGGAAATGAATCAAACCTAACTTTGGGTTGTAAATTCCCAAATTTCTTTTTTTAATGTACCAAAAATTTTAGACACCATGCAATATGCGATCTAAATATATACGTAGGTCTATATGGCCTATGAATGAGTTTTAAACTTTTTTTTTTTCTATAGTTGTTTATGCAAACAGCAAACTATTATGTCGCACAAAATATCTAGGTTCATTTTTTCTTGAAAACAAAATCAATAAAGATTAAATTAAAAATTGTTGGGCCGGCACGTTTCAATCCATAATATAGCCATAGAAAATCTTGTTTTTGCCATACTAATTTAAATTAACCAATTCCGATTACTTTTTTAATGGCTGAATAAAGTTTAATCTAGCTGTCTTAAGCTTCCATCCGAGCATAAAGATACCTTATCCAAATTCATAGAATTTGGCAATCCAGCCAAATCCTGCTCGGTTACTTAAAACTTCTGTTCGAAGACGACATTGAGGTGAAACTTCCATTAAGCTTATTTTAATACCATCTCTTCTCACAAAAGGAAGGGGATTTACTCTCTTTTCGCATCTTACAAACTAGCCTATTACATTCTCTGCCAAAGTAGGGGTTTAATACCAATGGAAGGGGATCTTATCGAATCAATGCAACTTGCGTTCTGGAGTAAAATACCTGTGCTTGTGGGGGAGAAATTATCCCCCCCTTTTTTTTAAAGATGTAATTATCTTTAATGAGATTTTAGAATAGATTCTTGGAGAGGGTTTTGGAGAATGGTTTATATTCCGATAGGCTTTCTAGTTGCAATAATTTTCAGTAGAATTGTGGAAAGTTGGTTCTGGCAAGCAAGCTAGAAGACCGTATCACGGGCAAGTTCTTCTTTAAATTGTATTTTCTTAGGGTTGTTTGAAGTTCACATGGGAAAACCTGAAAAAATCAGTGTAGGGGGAAAACTAAGCAAATTTTTAAAATTCATTGGAATTTTCAGAAATGTCTGCAATGTTTTTATAATTATAATTAAAGATATCCTCATCCTGACAACTTAAAAATATGTCTATAGTTAGTTACCCTATGTTAAACTTATAGTCCGATTTTCATAATAAGAGCCTTTTTTTACAACATAGAAATATATATGTTTTGTGGCTAATATTGATAACATTTTATTATATTGTGTTATTTTATAGGTATTGATTCCTTATCAAAAGGGACGGGTAAATATGACATAAATTGATGTGTGGATACATGATAGTTTGATAACTTTTCTACCCGCCTCGGTGGCGTAGTTGGCTAACGCGCTTGTTGTGTTGAGCCCGACTGCTGAGGACAGGGAGATCGAGGTTAGAATCTCGGTCGGGTGAACTGGGGGTGGTTTTTCCTAAATGGTTTCCCACTCTCCCTCCACGCAAATGCGGGCTCACTTCCTCTAATTAAACCTTACCAATTCCTAATCCATTAGAGTAATTAGTACTTAAAGCGTATAACCCGAACGGGTAGTAAGACGCGGTGCTAAATATTATTATTATTATTAATAATAACTTTTCTAGCCGTTAGATAAGGCTCTTGCTATAAAAATTGGACTTAAATTTCATAATACTATCTATAAAAAAATTATTATAAACTTACACAACGTTCAAATAAAATATTGACCCTATTTTTTATGTTTTACACTAGTCTTTGTTTTTATGTAAATTGAGCAATTTGAAGCATTTGGTAGTAAAAGGGTCGATGTTTGGGGGGGGGGGGGNGGGGGGGGGGGATTTTCTTTCCACCCTATCTTTTGTTTTAGTTTTAAATGGAGATATTTCAGATGGTGTTAAAGCGTGTTTTATAGAGCACCGGGATTGCGCGGGTCAGGGGGGATGGCGGGAGTTTGTTTGAGGTCTCAAAATCTAGTCCACACGACCCCGGGTGGCGTGAAGGGATTGGATGGTGTCGTTGGTAAGAGGAGGGGGAGTGGGGCTGTGTTTTTACGGTTGTTTTGAAGTGCGCCAAGTCACCGGATGAAACTGGATCCCGGGGTTGTCTGGTTTCTCTCTCGCTATTTTATTTGCTCGATCGTGAGGTAAATAAGGAAAATGTTAGGTCCCTTTAAAATATTAAGGCTAATAATTACACTATTTCTAAGTTTCATATACTTATCTAGTTTATGAACCAAACTGGAAATAAAATAATAGATTAACATTTATAAGAAAATAAAAATACAAATATATTTAAATTTTAATTTCCCTGGCTGTCCACAACCCTCGTTTCCCACATATAACATTTAAAATTCAATTAAAAATCAGTGTTTTATTACAAAAACTGAATTTTAGGTTATGACATATCACTCCGATTATTTTGAAAATTACTCTAGCGATTTGATTTCTAATTGGTAGATGTTAAGTTCGTTACATTATAAAAAACCTAATTATAGAACTTATAGGCCTATTTGTTTTTCTTTAAAAAAAAGTTAATTGTAGCTTATTGATGACTGATTTTTTTGAAAAGATAAAAAAAATTAAAATAGCTCTTAAACAATTTAGTTCAAAATTGGTATTTGAAGACTATTTTACATGATAATAACAAATATTGTCTGTTGATTTTCCCTAATAAAATTAGTTAAGTGTACTCATACAAATAAAAGAAAATTGAAATATTTAAAAAATGGCCTTTAAGTTTGAATTCAAAATCTGAATCTGTGAATACATTTAAATAAGAACATTTTTGTTTTTCAAATATGAATCATTTGAGTGTAGCTTACAAATAATCAATTTTTGAAAATTAACCATTTTCAAAAAGAGGTTTCGAACATTTGTTTAAGTTTATATATGAGAGTAAGGTGTATATTGTGACTAACAAGATAATGGGCTGATTTTTATGAGGAAAACTTACTTAGGCTAGTTTGCTGAAAACTGGTTTTTGCTGAAAAGGTCTAAAAACTGAGCACTGTTGCTCTTGCAGTGCCGGCTCTAGCGTGATGGTGGAAGGAAGTTTTTTTTTCTCAGCGTGTGTTGTGCTTAAAAACCGTGTACCATATTCTTGGATGTGATGAAGTGTAGAAGAGTGTAGAATTAGATTATTATTTTTAACAGAAAGATTAAATATGCTTACAGTACTTTCAATGGAGAAAAACTTCAATTGTCATCCAGAGATCAAGGAGAAAATTGTTGAACTTTTCGCGCAATTTAAAACAAGAGAATGGATTTCATTTTTAAATGAATAGATCAAGCTTGAACTGTAACAATTTAATAAGTTAAAGTAAGTAAAACATATTTGGTTTATTTGTTAAGATTTTATTAAGTTCCTGAATAAATTTTCTTTTTATACATTTTTTTTATCCTTTCACACAATTTTAAAACAAAGGCTAAACATTTTCTGGAGCAGCAACCCCACTAATTTTAGCTACGAACCGCCACTGTTTTTGACAATTCTAAAAGTTAATAAAACATTTGTAAGCATTTATGCGTCAAGTGATGTAATCTACAACTGTGAATTCACATACATAATATTAATACCTATGCGACAAATATGATTTTAAACTAAAATGTTAATGTGTTTGTGTTTGGTAAAAAGATCTTTCATACTGAAGATATACTACATATACTAAATTCTATTTTTTCTAGACTCGACATGTCAAGATAACATTTTCCATCTTAATCTATTTTTGGATTTTGTTCAAGTTTTACTGTCTTCTAACTCACAAAAAAACTAGTGTTTATTATTTTTGAATAAAATTTGTAGATTTAAGCTATGTGATTTGTTAGTTGCTTTATAATGAACATTTCATCAAACACTTTTGAGAACCCCCTTTTCCAAATCAAAACTGCGTTTCTATTCCCTTTAACCATTACGGATAGTAAATGCCTATTGCCCGGCATCCACGAAACTCCAGGGCATTTTTGGACAAAGTTTCATGTAAGCCCTGTCTCATCAATTACCTCCTTGTGGGTGCGTGTCTACACCTCGTACCGCCAGCCAATCAGAAACTTTCACGGCCCAACTAACTCTCGTAAAGTCCCCAAACACGAGCGCCTGGACTCTTTTTCGTCCTTACAGAAACTCCCTCCTCTCATCCCTCATATCTCTCGTCCGTGAAATGATGGAAGGCCCAGTGTTGTCAACAGGTTTCATTAGGCCGACACCAATAAAATAGCCCTCCTCGAAAAGGGGAGTGGGTTTGTGTACTCGTAGAGTTAATCAGATTACAAGGCTCGTGTGTGTGTGTGTGTGTGTGTGTGTCTTCGTGCTAGGGATGGCAGAAAATGAGACTTTAGCGTCTCAATTTAGTTGGGGGGAAAAAGAAGTAAATATTCACCCCTTTGCCTTTCCAGTGCACGCGGATTTCGGAACAACTCGTCAGAGCTCGGTAATACCCTTACATGGACTGCGAGGTAAAAATTAAATTCATAATGCCTTTGTTCAACATGGAACATGGAGGTTAGGCTAGGCTACAGTGGCCCCATGGCTTCTTTGGTGCTGACTGACAGCTAACGGCTTTGAAAAGTTATTATTATTATTAGCACCGCGTCTTACTACCCGTTCGGGTTATACGCACTTACGCTAATGTGTAATGGTAGGGTGATTGTGAGATGAAATGGAGGACCTACAGTTTAACGTGGAATCCGAACCACGGTGGAGACCTGGCATTCCCCACATTCACAAGATGTCTTGTCAGAGGTGAAGGAAGGGTTTGGTAATCAGATAAATCTTTGCCGGGACCTAGGATTGAACCCCGGCCGCCAGCACAGAAGTCTGACACCTTACCCCTAGACCGCCAGGTCACCCTTTGAAAAGTTACCAGACAAAATTATGTATCCGTACGCCGAACCATATGATCTTCAAAAACATGTGTTTAGCAGCTGTCACTTCTGACAGTCCAAATTTAGGTATATACCTAAATGTTGACTGTCGGAAGTCAGCTGTGAGCTGTCAGTCAGCACCAAAGAAGCCATGGGGCTCATGTAGGTTAGGTTAGTGGTTAGGAGTTGCATGGGATTACAGGTTGTTCCTCAATCCGTGTGGACCCGCTGACAGGTATAGCCTACTTTATTCCGTATATTCGAGTGGGTCCTAATTGAATGTCTACCGACAGGTCTAGCTCATTTCGCAATTAGAGTGCGCCCACTCTTTCTATCAAGTCAGATCTTAATTTTTACTTATATATACATAAATACTTATTTTATAATAGTCTATATATACTTTTTACTTAATCTCAATGTGGGTGACCTGGTGGTCTAGCGGTAAGGTGTCAGTCTTCGGTGCTGGGGTCCAGAGTTCAATCCTCGGTCCAGGCACAGATTTATCTGATTACCAAAACCTTCCTTCACCTCTGACAAGACGTGTATTGATCAACACTTGTGAATGTGGGGAATGCTCAGGCCTCCACCGTGGTTCGGATTCCACGTTAAACTGTAGGTCCTCCATTTAATCTCACAATCATCCTACCATTACACATTAGCGTGAGTGCGTATAGCCCGAACAGGTAGTAAGGCGCGGTGCTCATAATAATAATTCAATTCGGTTTAAATAGCCAAGCTATTTCAGCTATTAATTACGGTTATAGCCGCATTTAAATCTCATATTCTTTAAATTGGGCTATTTATGATTAGTCCCGTGCCCATGGTCATTCTTCACTCATATTTGAGGCAGAGTGTGTGATGGACTTGAGGAAATTGTCAGCTACAATAGCCCCCATGGCTTCTTTGGTGCTGACTGTCAGCAGTGACACCTGCTAAACACATGTTTTTGCAGATCATATGGCTCGGCGTAGGGATACATAATTTTGTCTGGTAACTTTTCAAAGCCGTCAGCTGTCAGCTCTGAGCTGTCAATCAGCACCAAAGAAGGCATGGGGCTACTGTACATGTGAGTGATCAATTCTGGAGGGCTTAATGTTACTATTAGTAAAATTAAAAGTGTACAAATGCACATTACCGTATGGATTTATGTACGTTTTTAGCCACATCTAAATATCATATTCTTTCTAAAATTTCTCTACTCAATATGATTTACAAACCATTTGGTTTGCAAATTACAATTATTATTAATTAGAACTTAAACTAGTTTAATTAAATTCATCATTTTACTAGTTGACACATTATTTGATATAGCTGTATTCAGCAACTTTTAATTATAGTTAAAAAACATAAAATTAATGGTTTCTAGCTCTTTAACTTATAATCGATATCAATATATCATTTTGATACATAGGCTATATGGTTTGTCAATTATTGGATTTTCTTATCACTTTATTTCGTTCAATTTTATCGAATCGCCTTATTTCTTAAGTATTATCAAACCATATCTCGTGGTGGGAGAGTGGAAGACCATTTAGGAAAAACCACTCCCAGTTCACCCGACCGAGATTCGAACCTTGATCTCCCCGTCCTCGCCAGTCTGGCTCTACACGAAACTAGAGCGTCAGCCAAATAAGCCACCGAGGCGGGTCTACAAGTAATTGCAATTCAATAGGCGGATATTTTTTTCTTCTTACAACCTACTTACCCTAAAACATTGATCTTTTATTTTGTTTGGTCAATTTTTGTTTTATTCTCATACGAGTTTAAAAGGAACTAGCGTAATAATAGTAAAATCAAATTTGTATAGAAAGGACCTTCTAGAAAATAGCTTACAAAGATATTTCTTTGTAGCTAACATTGATAGTATTTTAGCTATCATTAGTGTTATATTATAGATAATGGTAATACCTATCAAAAGTGACAGAATAACCCTAAGTACTTACGTGAAAATAGATCTAGTAAGTTTTCTAGTTGTCATATACGACCTTTCCTATGAAAATTAGACCATAACAATTTCATTTCAAATTCACATAAAACAAAATTTTTGAAATAGCAACAATCTCGAGCTGTCTTTTCTCCCACCTAAAAATGAATATTTCAGAAAATTGGGATATATATATAATTTTTTAGCTCCGTACTGCAATTTACTACTACCGGTTCGGGTTATATGCATTATGTATTAATTACGTTAATGTGTTAGTGTTTAAGTAAACTTGGGTTTAGAAAAGTGTATCCGAATTTGCGTGGATGGGGAGTATAAAACCATTTAAGAAAAATAACCCTCAGTACACCCGACTAGGATTCGAAGCCCGGTATCCCCGTCATTATCAGTCTGGATGCATTGCGAGAACATGCGATCATCAAAGCGGGCTATATTTGTTCTTGATGTCTGACAAAATTGTCATATTATCGGGTGTGTTAGTTAGCGCCTAACTTAAATCTGTGTGAAATCGGAATGAAAATGTTGAACTTAAACGCTCGTTTATTTCACACACGCCCTCTTTACTGTTCTCAGAAAAAAAGTGTCCCCCCCCCCTTCTTTCAAATTATTTGGAAAGAGGAGCGGGATAGTGAAATTGTAAATTAAGGTCTCTGGTATTACTACCCTTGTTTTTTTATCCCTTTCTTTTTTATGTGACAAATGAATTACTGGCGCCACGGTCCGTGGAGATGAATAAGTAAGCGCCAATTGACATTAGGTTTAGTGGTAAACTCCTTTTTCATTTCTTTTATTTATGTGAATTAATATTTAGGTCTTGGGATTATGTTCATTTTTGTGCTCATCTTGTTTAAGGGTATATTAAACTCTTAATAGCCACTAATTATTATTATTATTATTGATAAGTTAACGTTCTATAAAAAGGAGGGATCATAGTTGGTGGTGTTGATTAAAAATGATTAATTTTTATTATTTATTTATTATAATTTATCACCGCGTCTTAGTAACCGTTCGGGCTATACGCTTATGCACTAATTACACTAATGGGTTAGGGATTAGGAAGGCTTAATTGAGAGGAAATGCACCTGCATTTGCTTTGAGGTTGAGTGTAAAACCATGTAGGAAAAACATTAAACCCGACCGGGATTAAACGCTGATCTCCCCGTATTCGTTAGTCCAGCCCAACACGAGATTAGCGCGTTAGACCCCGTGGTCACCGAAGCGGTTTGACTAATTTTTATTAACTTGGGTCAGTAACCTACTTCCCGCGGGGATTCATACGTTTGAGGTCTAACACATCGCCGTCATTGTGTCGTCTTCATTTCTAACGTACCCGTACTTTCTAATATTTTAAATACATTTGTCAAAAATCAAAAACTTTTGCGTGAAGTTAAAGAGTTATGGGTCCACCCAAATTACTAATGTTCTGAACAAAATGTTTACTAATGTTAAAGGGACACACAAACACACATACCAACTTGTCGGCTCGACCGGCGGGACAACAAATCCACACTGCCCGACTAGCTGTCGTGGTCTCAAAACGAACGCACCTTCATTTCTAACCTAATACCAAAAAAAATGATTCGCGCTAATATAATAATCAATTCAGAAAAATGTGGTTAATAAATCGGTTGTTAGAAAGAAAAACAAATCACCTATGCAATTTTATTAAAAACTAAAAATGATTTTTTTAAATTTTTTAAGAATGTATCATGAATATTTCTCTGAATTACTCAGTATAGTCACGTCATTTTAAATAGAACAAAACGCACTGTGCCTCTATCCACCTGAATGCTTGTAGAGCGGAGAATGACTAGCACCAGGTTGGTCGGTTGGTCCAACAATGCTACAGACACAACAACTTGTCGGGGGCAATGGGGTGGGGAAGTTGTCAATCGGGTGGCTTGTACCGACTAACTTGGACAACAAGCCTACACACTATACTAATATTATTATTAGCACCGCGTCTTACTACCCGTTCGGGTTATACGCACTTACGCTAATGTGTAATGGTAGGGTGATTGTGAGATGAAATGGAGGACCTACAGTTTAACGTGTAATCCGAACCACGGTGGAGGCCTGACATTCCTCACATTCACAAGATGTCTTGTCAGAGGTGAAGGAAGAGTTTGGTAATCAGATAAATCTGTGCCGGGACCGAGGATTGAACCCCGGCCGCCAGTATAGAAGTCTGACACCTTACCCCTAGACCGCCAGGTCACCTACACACTATACAATTCATCGGCTGGCTAGCCGGTTGTCCCTACTAGTTGGTGTGTATGTAGGGCCCTTTAAAAAGCGGTCATACCGTAAAGGAACTCCAACCATTAATCAAGGAACATTTGCAACTACTTAAAAATATAGCCGACACTTTACTAATTATGATTTACAGTGTGACTAGGTACTATAACAAAATATTGGCACGTAAAAAACTTATTAAGTGTACCGTGAACTTTTAAAAAAAAGTTTCGGAGTACTGGACTAAAGGATCTTGTTTGTTGCCAACGAGGCGCGCACCGAAAGGCGCCTCTGCCACCCTTTCTTCGGTCTGTGTTATTTTGGAAGAATGGGGGGAGAGCTCCCCTTCCTCCCCCCATTTTTTGGCAGACGTTGATAGATCTTGACGCTCCCTCACCGCCTTTCCTGAAACACGGTCGATAAAACGAAGCCTTGTTGCCTGTTGGGATTGATCGCAGAGTTTGTACGAAAGTTATTTGATTGTTTTTTTCCTCGTGTGTTTTTCTTTTTAAAGTAATTATTTCGTGTTTAGTTTTATTGGAGATGAAATAGTGGAAGTCCGTGTAGGATAAACCACTTTGACGGTAGATGGTCATTATTTGTGTGTGCTGAGTTGAAAGTTTGTTGGTATCAGCGTTTTCTCTACTGGGTAAATTACACTGAGCTCGTGTTTTTGGTTTTTTTACGAATAAACAACTGATTTTTCCTACAATAATCCTACTATAACAAATATATATCAATTAGTCAAATGTTCTAACCAATATTATTTTTAATCCTAGTAGGATTCTCTTAGCTTATAAAAAATGGAAGACTTTTTTAGAAAATTGCTTGAAAAAAAATTGGGGCCTTTCACGAGGTTGCTCGTAAGAAAATAAGGCTATACATGCTAACGCTTTGAAATTATTAACGGATTAATTAGAAGAGGAAGGTCGTGGAGGATAGCTTTGAGAAAATGCACTCGAATTTGCGTGTAAATGGGATTTTAAAAAAAAGACTCAATGGCGACCAACGTGGCGGCTCATAACATATGATAGAGTACTATTTAAACTCGCGAGAATAATTGCTCAGATATACACACAGCGTATATCAAACAGTTTTCTACAACCCGCATCGGTGGGCACGCGGGCTCGATGCTGGGCTTATCTAGTTTGCCGGTAGCGGGAAGGTTGAGGCTCGAATCCCGGCTGAGCAAGGCCTCTCTTATATGCTTCAAAGGTAAAAGTGATGGCCCTTGATTTTTATAATAAACCCCCTTTTGACCACCAGCCACTAAAATTTGACATTCTAGAAAAATATTCTTTTTATTAATCATAATAAAGTTATAAAAAAATCACCAAAAACCTCCAGTAATATTTTCTTATGGATTATTGTATAGTTTATTTTGACATTATGAATTAAACGGGCTAAGAATGTAAATGTAATTTTAATATATTTATATTCCCGCCCTTGTAGCAACACGGGTTTCCATTTTTTTTTAAATAACGGTCTTCCTATTAAAATCATACTGTAGCATTCTTACCTTGACGGACTACATTATGGCTCTATCTTATACGCTCTGCAATGGTGGAACCATGCAAGGTACTCTAAATGAAGGGTTGTTTCTTTTTCTCATGAAAATGTAAAGATATATTTTTTCCTAGAGTTTTCTCATTGAAAATATATATTTCTACTTTGTCTTCAATGAATAATTAAATAAACACAAGTAGTTTATATGCTAATTATTATTAATCTGATAATTTCTCAGGCATATATCGCGTCAAGTACATTTTGTATTTGCAAGTTATCTAACAATAGGAACGCATTTGGAGCGTTCTCGACAGTTTGTGAAGCATTAATCTCGTATTCTCAAATCTGCGTGAGTATGTTTGCACGCGTACCTCTCTTCGCCGAATGTGAACGTGGCGTATTTAAAATTCATATCATCCATATTTGCAGTGTAGTTATTCTGATTGGAATAATTTAATTTTCTCCTAGCATTTTCACAACTTATTTCGTTTTTGCCTTATGGAAAGCGGAGGGTGTGTAACACAAGTTAAACACGAAGGTCGCCCATAACTCCTTCCTCCCTCCCCATAACCTCTTCCTCCCTACCTACTCCTTCTTGTCGTTTTCATCTTGTTCCTTTCTCTCTCTTTTTTTAGCAGCGTATCTTACTACACGTTTGGGTTATACGCACTTACGCTAATGTGTAATGGTAGGGTGATTGTGAGATGAAATGAAGGACATGCAGTTTAACGTGGAATCCGAACCACGGTGGAGACCTGGCTTTCCTCACATTCACAAGATTGTCTTGTCAGAGGTGAAGGAAGGGTTTGGTAATCAGATAAATCTTTGCCGGGACCGAGGATTGAACCCCGGACGCCAGCATAGTACTGATAGTAACTTTTAGAACTGTCATATAGTCTATTACTTTGTTGAGCCCACTATAGTAACTGATAGAACGGTCATCTAAGGTTATTACTCTGGCGATCCCACTATGTATGTATGTGTGTGTGTTTGACTAGAAGAAGTAAGTTGATGGCTCACAAACTTCCTGAAGAGAGAAGCTATAAAAATATAATGACTTGTTTTTCTCCCGTTTGGAAAGTCTTGTTTGTGTTACGCAGGGGGGGGGGGGTATAGCTAATAAAAGTTCTGCCAATTCAGGGGTTTNGGGTATACATACTACAAGTACTGCTACTTCAGTGTCTTTTCATCTCCATTGTTTGGTTGTTACGTCTATCTTGTCGGAATGAGGCTCTTTCTGGTTTGTGAATCGGTGTGTTTGCTTATTCATGTCTTCTCTTCTTTAGACCAAGCGTAGCGTCGCGGAGCCCTGGGGTTTCGCCGAGACTCCTTCAAGGGCTCTTCGAGACTTTATAAACTTTGTGGGGGCCTGGATATTTGAAATATACACTTCGAACAAAACAACATATCGCAACACTTTGAATTATGAAGACGACTACGTTTTTTTGTTTTTCCACTCTCCCTCCACGCAAATGTGGGTCCACTCCATCTAAATTAAACCTTCCCAATTCCTAATCTATTAGCGTAATTAGTACTTAAGCGTATAGCCCGAACGAGTAGTAAGACGTGGTGCTAAATAATAATAATAATAATAATAAATACCCTTCCTTCACCTCTGACAAGACATCTTGTGAATGTGGGGAATGCCAGGCCTCCACCGTGGTTCGGATTCCACGTTAAACTGTATGTCCTTCATTTCATCTCACAATCACCCCACCATTACACATTAGCGTAAGTGCGTATAACCCGAACGGGTAGTAAGACGCGGTACTAATAATATTAATAATAATAATAATAATAGTAATAATAGTAATAATAATAATAAATAATAAGACTACGTTTAAAAATTAATGGTCTTACTAATTTATCAAGTTATTTATATTTAAAATTAAAATAATTAATAAAGATATAGTGACAAAAAATTTCAAAGTTTTAAAAATTATAGTGCAGTTGGCCTACTTAAAATCTTTTTTGAAATCCGCAATGTGTTTTGTAGCTGTAAAAGGGTTCCAGAAGTTAAAAAGTTGGAGAGCTACTGTTCTTTATGACAGGGCAATACGTTTCTCGTGAGTGGTGGCATTTTATCCAAACCGCGTATTACTAACCGTCCGGTCTATCCGCACATATTACACTAATGAAAGTAGGGATGAATGAGGTAATACCTATAAGGGGCTACAATGTACTAGCGTTTGAGTGAAAGGAGAGTGGAAAAATGTTTATGAAATCTACCCTCAGTGGACTCAGCTGATAAAGTCTTTTCCCCCCTCAATCACCCCGTCACCGGCAAACAAGACCAGAAGAATTTGAAGCTAAAGGCTAGTTCACACATTATGCTGTGCTGTGGTTTTGTCAGTTTGGTTTCACACTCATTGCTAAGCTATGTTTCGATTCCTTTTTTCTCTCCTGATTTAACTGCGGCTTCTTTCTTGTATGCCCCAGTGAAGTGAAGTTATGCCATTCTCCAAAATATCTTGTTTGAGCTCAGATGATAGTACTGAGCAAGAGGGGCTGCAGCTATAAACAACTGTTTTGGAAGAAGGAGAAAATTTAGGAGGTGGAAGTTTGATTTTGTCAAGTAACTGATCCATCCTAAAATATATAAAAAACTTATTAAATATAAACCTAAATAGAATAGTACCTACTTAAATACACGTGAAACAAACTGGGAACGAAATTTCAACACTGCTTTGGTTATTTTCAACAGTACAGCACTGAGTCGGTTCAACACGGAGCCCAAGCCGCGTTATGCGCATGCGCAATGTAAGATCGTTCAAGTTGGGAGGTGGAAAAAATTGCCCGGTCAGCAATTGGAAAAAACCCATAGCTTGGCATACTATAGCTTTCTGTGTGGACCAACACATTTAAATATATGGTCTGCTATTTTTATAAACCCTTAGCAGAGCAAATCTTAGCTTAGCTTTCGCTGTGAATCGGCCTTGAGTCTAAAGGCCAAAGACGCGGGTTTCAAACCTCCAGGGCCCAGTTTTCCACGACCGGTTGTTAAAGCAGGGCTGTTCTCTGCTTCCACGTTGCAGCTATCCTCCCTTTTTTACTTTTCTGAATTCTGTAGTAAAATTTACCTTAAAGGAAGAAATATTTGTATTTTCGATTTCACCTTAAAGTACATCTAAAAATAAGTATCACTGGTACTGGTTACCCACTCAGGCTGTGTATTTCGTCATAATTCACCCTTCTCGCGGTATTTATTTTTGAACTTTGCTCTTTTAAAAACCTCACTGCATGTATACCCTGATTTAGGTAAGAAGCCTTAATTTGTACCAGAATCCTACTATACATAGACATATTTTGGAACGATAAAAGGCCTCCCTACCAAAATTATGGTGTAGTCGTCGGTGACGGGTCAGGTTTCAATTTTGAATCTCGACCAGGCGTTCTAAAGATGTTCTTCTTCGTGGAAATAAAAAATAATAATTTCCTGTTTTCTCTTCTGATGAATGGCAATTCCTTGAAATTTGTTTTTCTTATCCCCTGACCTTAAATTAGTGTAAGCTTAAGATGGCCAAACATGAATACGGATAAAATTAAATAATACAATAAGTGGCATGGTTTTGAATATTGGCAAGGCCAAAAGTGTATCACTATTAAATTTAATTTGTTCTTTTTTTCTCTATAATATAGCCTATATTGAAAATTCCGATCGCTTCAAGTGGTCGACACTATTTTGATCAACTGACTGACACGCTGATACATAGAAAAACAAAGTGATAGTCAACTGATCGACATGAGATCACAAATTTGTAGACACCCAGGAACCACGTAAAACTAAGTGGCCGACACGATAAGGGCCATATAATAGGCAGATACTTGGTTGACAGAATGTAAAGGACTATTTGTAAGGTCAGGTGTCCGACACGACCTGAACCAACTTGTCGACAAGCTCATACACAGGAGTTAAATGAGATTAACCGATACGATATGTCAAACTGGTAGACACCCAGAAACAACATGAATCAATTGACCGACTTGGGAGGACAAACTTATATAGTCATACAACTGGTCGGTCAAAATGAAATCAAATATTTGAAAGACTGGGAGTATCAAGTGGTTGGTATCAGTGGGTCCTTTCGTGTCGGCCAGTTGCTATCAATTGTTTCTCTCGTGTTGGCCAGTTGGCTATCAGTTGGTCCTTTCGTGTCGGCTAGTTGGCTATATATTGGTCTTCTCGTATCGGCTAGTTGGCTATATATTGGTCTTCTCGTGTCGACCAGTTGGCTATCAGTTGGTCCTCTTGTGTCGGCTAGTTTTTTGTATATTAGTTTGCCTGCCACTCCGTGCTAGCAAATGACCTAACTAATAAAAAAAGTGTGTAACCCTAACGGGTAGTAAGACGTTGTGCTAAAGAAAACGAATAAAACCTAATTACAGACCGTTATTGTGGGCTCGCACGCAACACTCGCTAAGATATGCCGTTAGGTCCTTGACGAAGCCGTGAACTTCTTCTTTCTGGCTCACACGACACTTTACAGTAGGAACGACGCATACGCCTGTTGCTTTTGTTTGCTCCGTACGTTGATCTGATCGTGGGAAACCGCGTCTGGTACATAACTTACGAGCTTATCTGGCCAATAGGGTATAGCTGGCTCACGGCAAATCCAGCTCTTTCTGACATTTTGTAAAAGTTACTCACCTGCTTCGGTAGATGCTTTTAGGTGTGCCAACCGTTCCCCAGTTGAGAACCGGATACAATCTTGGGGGGGATTTGGTCAAGGTTCAGATTCCATGCAGTGTCTAAACTGATCATATATCGTTGAAACCTCTGGTACATTTGTAAAAGCTGTTAATAACGTGGTCGACCTCGGTGTTATTAGGGTACAGTGCTTGTCTCAGGACCCGATGTTCATGGGTTTTCAAACCCAACCGGGGTCGATGGATATTTTATGAGTTATAAAAATACGTAGCACAACTTCCTTTAGAGGAGAAGTAAAACCGTCGGTCCCGTGTCAATTGTGGCATGTAAAAGAACCATGAAGGGTGTGGGAAAATACAATAAAAATAAAATAAAATTGAGTTTTACACTTTTTATTTAATATGATATATAAATTTTCTACTGTACCCACCAAAGTTTTTTTTAACATTTTGAAGGGAACTTCTTTCTTAGGGTTCTTAATTTTTAAATTTAATTACGGTTTGGTAAGATCCTTCACACCTGCCCGGCAAATTTCAATCTTCTACCAAACGAATAGGTAGTTTATTCTTTTAGTTTTGGCAAATTTCACCAGCCCCCACATATAAATATAAATTATTCAACACCAATTATGTTATTTGGAGTGTTCCCTTTACATTTCTGGCAAATTTAGTTTTCTTCCTCCACTAAAGTTTTTTTTCTCTCTAATTACATGCCTCATCTTCCCTCCCCTCTTTTCCATTTAAGTACCAATTGAGGATCAGTTGATTCAAATTTTGCAAAACCATTGGTGGAATCTTGTTTACCGACCTTGAAAACCCCCATAGATTTCTTGAAAATTAAGTTGGAAATAACAACTTTCGAAATTTTGGGATGCCATTTAGGTATCGATTTAAGATCAGACAACCGGAATTTTGGAAAGAAAGAAAAAACCTATTTTTCGAATTTTTCAGGTTTAGGATTTTTCACATCATTCTTGGATTCAAAGGAAAATTCATGCTGAATTTCAACCCTTAATCTCACCCGGAAAGTACGAAAAGAAAACCTCTAGAAGAAAAAACAGAAAGACTCAACATAAATTTAGATTATGGATTTTTATTAACATATATATATATATATATAATTGAAATTATGTGTGAACTTAAGGGAGGAGAGAGAAATACGCCTCAATCCACTCTCTCCCACCCTTACTCGCTCACCTGGGTGCACGAGTGCTCAAAACACTTCTGCAAATCGTTTGAATTCGAAACTGTTCTTGTATCTTTTCAACCTTCAGAAAAAAAGTAACTTAATAGTTAATAAGTTAGTCGCTTATTTAGTTAATAGCCAAATAATGGTGGTAATTTTGTTTTTATGTTATCATGTTATATTTTTCGTCCGTTGTTTACCCCACCCCTTCGCCAAGCAAATGCGGCTGCTCTTATTTTAAATTGCCCTACTCATTACTCCCCTTTAAATTAAGACGTTAACAACCATGTGTTGTACGTACCAAACAGGACAAGGAACCAACCTCCTTATATGATGTTCAATTTCTGTAGGTATGGTCTTGTAGGAAATATTAATTGTTAAATTGTACTATTTTATTATTGTTATTTAATAGGTATTGATAATATCTAACAAAATTTACAGCTGCAGATTGCATTAAAAGGCCTTTCCTAAGAAAATTGGACTGTATTGCTTGCATATATATATATATATACACACACACACACACACACACACACATACTGTGGAAATTTGGTCTCTGTGGGAACTTAAGATGTTTGCTTCCTATATGTCTTTATCAATAGCGTAGTTCCATGAAGATTTATGGAGAAGATCCACGCAAAGGAAGTTTATATTTTTCTTCGACTGTACTGCCCATTCCCTGAGAAATACTGTTATTGGAGAATTTATATTTTGAAAAAAAATTCTGCTTCTGTGATTTACGAGTGTTTGGGTTTTCCTCTCAGTTCGTGTTAGCTTTGGCCTTAGTATATTATTTTTATTATTATTATTATTATTATTATTATTATTATTATAAATCGAATCATCAAGTAACTGTATTTGCTAAACAGTTACCAGATTAAGTTACCTTAGTTTTTTTTACACTGAATCACCTCTAAATTTTCTTGAAAAGTTCTCAGATTAAGTACTGAGTTTTTTCTTTTTTCTTTTCTTTTTCAGTATTGCGTCTTACTACCTGTTAAAGGTTATACGCATATGTATTAATTACGCCAATCTGTTAAGAATGGGTAAGGATGAGCTTAGAGGAAATACACCCGAATTTGTTTGGAGTAAGAGTGGAAAACCATTTTCTGTAAAAACCCTTTCATTACACCCGACTTGTATTCGAACCCAGATCTACCTGTCATCCAACAAGAGTGACGCCTTAGACGATGCAGCCACTGAAGCCGGGTTTCTTTTTATTATCCATAGAATAATCTGATTTTTTTTCTTCTTAAACTACTCCCAGATTAATTTTCATTAGTTTTTTAAAAGTTATTTCTATACATCGAATCAGCTTAATTTTTATTTCAATTTCTTAGACAGTTCCCAGATCAAGTTACTTAAATGAGTTTTATTTTCAGTTTTCCTTTTTATTAAACATCGAATCATCTCATATTTTTCCAAATCATTTCCCTGACAAGGTTACCTTAGATATTTGTTTCTGTTTTCCCTTTTATCATAATATAGAATCACGTCAAATTTGTTACTAAACAATTCCCGGGTTACCTCTGGTGAGACACAAAATTGTATCCGTTGAACCTCAGCATCGGAATCACTTTTTTTTTTTCAGGTAATCCCCGAACATAGCTGAGGAGATTTATTTTGAAAGTATATTTTCTTCCAAAGATCGTTTTCAATAGCTCGCCCTCACAAATCTAATTTCATGGCGGTATAAACTCTCTCCGACGTTTTATATTTACAATTTTTTTTAACTTGAAAAAAAAATATTTTTAGTAAATAAATACAAAGCCTCGAGGCTAATAGAAAAATAACATGAAAGTTTGGTCATGCAAGAGTGTTGACTTGTTTTTTTTTAGCTAAATTGTTGTTGGTATGCTTAAAATGAAAAAAAAAAGGGGGGGCCATTGATGTGTTTACAAGAAGCTGTCAGTGCTACCACACATCACTATTTTTTCTATAAAAAAAAATTCCCTACTCCTTAATGTTGCTATACATAAATTTACTTCTGTCTTCATGCATCATTCATAATACGTGGAGTTAGTTTTTAGCCTGTTATATTCTCGGTCGGACCTTTTATCCATCCCTCCCCTAAGCACCCCTTTGCCCTCCCATTTTCTTTCTCCAAGCTTGCGTGAGATATATATCACATCATATTTTATTTTATTCATAAGTTTTTTTTTGTTTTTTTTTTGTAAATGGGATCGAACTGTCTTTAGCTTCACGAATTGTTATATATATATATATATATAATGGAAGTGGAAAATATAACACTATTATTTCAACGCATTTCCCGTCTCTTTTGTATCTATATTTCAAATATTTGCCGCGGTATCGATCGACATACATAAAGGATATTAATGTTTACAATATCCGCGTCGGTGGACACGTGGAATAAATGACAGGGTTTACTACGAGTTGTTTTTTTATACAGTACATATTGGTACTACATGACAATACAACTATAAATTCTACCTCTCTCGTCCTTACCCATTTAGCGTAAATAAAATAATGTGTATAACCCGGACGGGTAGTAAGATGCGGTGATGGAATAACTAGAAATGCATATATATGTGTATGGATATATAAATATATATATATGTATGTATGTATGTATAAATATTTATTTTATATAGGTGACCTGGCGGTCTAGGGTTCAGGTGTCAGATTTCTGTGCTGGCGGTCGGGGTTCAATCCTCGGTCGCGGCAAAGATTTATCTGATTACCAAACCCTTCCTTCACCTCTGACAAGACAGCTTGTGAATGTGGGGAATGACAGGCCTCCACCATGGTTCGGATTCCACGTTAAACTGTAGGTCCTCCATTTCATCTCGCAATCACCCTACCATTACACTTTAGCGTGAGTGCGTATAACACGAACGGGTAGTAAGACGCGGTGCTAATAATAGTTATATATATATATATATATATTTTAATTGCTCTGAATCCTATTCTGCGTCAGGGCTATACTAATTTTATTTTAAAACTAATTGAGTGTGGATGCTCCGACACCTTAGCTCAGTCCGTTAGCCTGTGTACTGAGCTAAAGATCCTTGGTTCGATTCCTGGAATGACCGAAAAATGTATGGTTGGTAAAATGTGACCTTCCCCCTTCACGGTTGTTGAATTAACGTCAGGGTGCTGGATGTTGTGTTTGTTCTAGATTTAGGTCGGTTTATTATTCGTGTGTGTTGATCATAAGCGGTTGGTTTAGAAAGTGCACGTTAAATATCTAAGATAAATGAAAATTAAATTACTTGCGGATGAGGGGTAGAATTTAGAAGAATTGTACGCTCATTTTCGCGAATTAAAAGTCTGAAACAACTACAGAGAAAATAAACCATCCTCATTACACCCTGCCGAGATATAAACCAAAACATTTCTGTAACTGTCAAACCAATTCTTTTATTATTCAAAATATGGTATTTTTTACGGTTCATTTTGTGTAGGTAGAGCCATCCGAACCACGGGGGAGGCCTGGTATTCCACACATTCACAAGCTGTGATTAATACACGTCTTGTCAGAAGTGAAGGAAGGGTTTGGTAATCAGATAGATATGTCCAGGGACCGAGGATTGAACCCCGGACCCTCAGCACAGAAGTCTGACACCTTAACTCTTAGACCGTCAGGTTACC
This sequence comes from Timema shepardi, assembly GCA_902151425.1. Lineage (NCBI taxonomy): Eukaryota > Metazoa > Arthropoda > Insecta > Phasmatodea > Timematidae > Timema > Timema shepardi. The sequence continues at coordinate 751,009 of CABFVX010000002.1, read as the reverse complement.
CCATATCAATACCTATAAAATAACACTAATAATATAGTAAAATTATATAATTGTTGGCCGTTGAAACTATTTTAGTATATTCTTAAGGGCCCTTCTTCTAAAAATCGGACTGTAGTCGATCAAAATAAAATTCTAGTTAATTAACCACGTGTATCTTTTTGTTTTGAAACTATACTTACAGGGTGGGTCAATCTATGTGGGAAGTAACTGTGGTGTGGATATTAGACCTCAAAACAATACAAAAAGTCCTAATTAACTTATGTCCTATGTTCGATGGTTTGCAATATAAGGCCTTCTAAGGTTCTGCTGAGTTTTTTAATAGCCCTACTTGATACACCCCTGTTCGTGTACCTGTGAATAAGCAGTGATACAGTAGCCCCATGGCTTCTTTGGTGCTGACTGACAGCTCACAGCTGACAGCTAAAAGCTTTGAAAAGTTACCAGACCAAATTATGTATCCCTACGCCGAGCCATAAGATCTGCAAAAACATATGTTTATTAGCTGTCACTTTTGACGGTCAAAATTTAGATATTATACCTAAATGTTGACTGTCAGAAGTCAGCTGTGAGCTGTCAGCCAGCACCAAAGAAGCCACGGGGCTACTGTATGTCACTTACAAGAGGTGCAACAGGGGTGTATCAAGTATGATTATTAACGATTCCATCAGAGCCTATCTAGGGAACTATAAAAGGATATATGTTCATAAGGACCGTTTGTGTTGCTTTAGAGTCTTCAATCCACATCCACAGCAACTTCTCACATAAATCGATACATCCTGTATATCTTTTTCTTAAGTCAACATCCCTGAGGTTGGTCTGAAGGGTTTAATCTTTATCCGTCCGGAGGCCTTCGGTTCGCTAGTACTGCCTGCACCCGTCGGGTAGAAATCCCATGTACCGTACTATGAAAGTTGAGGACGTGTGACTGAACTGTCACATACCTTCCAGGGTTCTTTTACTTACTACAATCGACATGGGACCGACGGCTTTACTTCCCCTTATAAGTAGGTTGTGCTAAGTATTTTATTTCTCAAGAAAAATACGTCGACCCCGGCTGGGTTTGAACCCACGAGCATCGTGTCCTGAGGCAAACTCTTTACCCCAATACCACCGACACACACACACAC